>PVIJ01005821.1:0-99274 GCA_004024925.1 Scalopus aquaticus | reverse complement strand
GAGGGAAGGGAAAGGGCACAAAATGGAATAGAAAAGAACACAAGGGACCATGGAGATGGATCACGGGTGAATTGGTGGTGGGCTACCCAAGGGGAATGCAAAATGTAAAAGACATAAATAACAATAAAAATATATATTATAAAAATAAATAAATAAATAAATACACACACACACAACACACACACACACACACACACACACACACACACACACACACACACTATCCTTTATATGATCAACAACCCATTGGATTTCTGCTCTGAGTCAAGATCTATGCATTATGACCCAGGACAAGCACTGGGGAGGCTGTGTTCCTTCACACGATGCAGGCAGCAATACTACAGGTACAGACTACACACAGTCTCTGCGATCTTGGGCACTCCCTGTGCCTCTATCGTCCCATACCTCAAAGCGCTGATATGAGTGTTGATTAAATGAGACGATACTTACAAAGATTACAGAATAGCATTTCAATTCATGGCAAGTGTTCAACAACTCTTAACAATCACTATTATTTTTATATAGTATGTATATGACAGGCACCCTGTAAATGATTTCTGAACTAAGTTTTATGATTAACTGTATAGGCCTGTGCCAGTGGTCACACTACTAAACTAGAATATTACTTGAGGATAAACTTTTCACATTCAGTTTAAAGAAGATACTTTCTACTAAAGTGGTTAAGCAGTAGGTCAACAAAGAGAGGCTCTTTGTTGTTTCTTTATTACATTTATGTGTCAGGATTTGGCTAACTTCTTATTTCCCCCTTGTTTGCAGTTTTAAAATTATTTAATATTTAATGTTACAAAACCACTTGAGATTGCTGTTACACTAAATCTGCACATTGTACAAGCAGCTCTGAAACTGTTGAGTAAAATTTAGTAGAGCTGGGAAGTGAACAGTGAATTTCCACGACAATGTGGTATTATAAATAAGATAGGGTCTGGAGAGAAATCGACCACTGAAGAAACATTGATGAACAAAAGGAATTTATGTTTCTTTATAGATTTTTTAACTCCTTTGCACATTCACATATTTTATAGCCACAAAATTAAATATCTAAACTTCAAGCCATCATCTAAAACCCTTAAATGCAAAGCCTCCAAACAAAGAGTTCAAACTTAAATCCTGCAGGCACCAGGCAGGGCAGGCAAATGAGATGTTTATACTCGGTTGGGGGCGGGGGGCGGTAAATGGTGCCTGGCATCTAGTTTCCATGTCCAGGATATGATAGGTGGTGCTGGGGCAGTTGCAATTTTAATACCCTATTGAAATAAGGGTCAGTGAAATGTCCAGAAAAAAACGCAAATTTAAATGTTGCCAGGCTTTTCCCATTTTTCTTAGAGAAAGCTGGAAATCTGATGACTTAAATATTTTATATGAAATCTCATCTTTTAAAATACTGCCAATTAATTCAATTAAAAATAAAATACTACACAGGCCAAAGAAAACAAATTTTGCAGGTTGGATTTGACATCAGGTCACCAATTCATAACCTTTGCTCTAAGCTTTTTATTTTTATATGTGGCACAGATGAGTGGGGTGTTTTAGTCTTAATTCTTACTCTCTAAACTATATGAATACACCAGAATGGAATTTTCCTGAGGGATGGAATTTTCATGGGTAAAATTTCACCCTCATTTTCTAATGGACTAATGAACTCTTGTTCAGTTCTTAGAAAATGTCCATCCAACAAAAATGCAGAGACATCAAAGAAATTCCATCTGTGATTAAGCTAACATAGCGATTCATTAAAAGATACATACTGAAGATTTATTAAGAGCCAAGAAACATTACTAGATCTGGGGATGTAAGTAAGAATATAAATATGGTCCCTCTATCAAGGAGCTGACAATCTACAAAACTGATCCTTGATGGGTTACAGCTGCACAGCTAAAGCAGCCTTACCTGTTCTAAGAAGTCATTCACATTCTCTGTCTGCAATCCCCGCTTGACAGTATCAGGACAGTAACTACTATTTCAAGGTCATCATGCCCTAGTATCACTATGGAAAAATGACTGGAGAACTCAGTCTTTCAGCATCAGATCCGAAAGTCTTGTTAAGAGGCTGATGTTGTCACCGCCTGTTTCTTCCCTGCACTGAGGTGAAGGAGTGGGGAGATAGAGATGCAGGAGAGAACCAGGCAGAATTCAAACTGAGGAGAAAATTCCACTGAGCCCTACAGACTCCCTAATATCCAAATCCTCTAAAGACTTTTGCAGTAACATGGAGGGTGGGGGGAATGGGCAAGGCCTCCCCTACTCCAATGCAAAGGGAAAGGGTGTGCCATGTTAGTAGGTAGTGGAGGAAGAGCTCCTGGGGATGGGCACCGAGAGTTTGGGACCTGAAAAGGACTTAAAACTAAAAAATTCTTGACATAACCAAACATTTATCTGAATGAATTATATTCTTGTATTTCTCTTTTCTTTTTCAAATTAGAATGATAGTAAAGGCATATCAGAGTTTTCACTTTGAGAGAAAACAATAAGGAATAATTATTTCAAAAATATTTGTCACAGTTTTGATCATACTTTTTAAAGTTTGAAAACGTATAAAGAAAGAAGGCAGGCATGGCAAGCAGAAAGGTGGAAGACATAGGAAATGGGTACAAATTTTACAACTAGATTTACTATAGCAAATCAGTCACTCAAAGCACTTGACAGATAATAGCATATGTTAATGGGAAAAAAGCACTAATAAAAAATAAAATGTATTTACAGTTTTCCTAGAAAACATATATTATGTAATTTAAGGCAGTCACACGATCAAGCAGTAAGTATGACTCGTACATAACGACTTGTACATATGCAGGACATAATGGTTAATATGATAAACACACATTCTTTCTCAGCTCCATTTCATGCTTTAGAGTAACACTACTTCCTCGGGCTGCAAAGGCTCTTTCATGTTCAACATCAGTTTAACTGGAGTCACACTGCAAGAAAGGAGCTAAGAAGCATGTCTGTTGGGAATGAATGGCATGTATTTTCTCAGAACTCCAACCAGAAATTAGGAATTCTCTCTGAAGGGGGCTAATAATTAAAGCCTGTATTGTTTCTGGAGTGGGCTCTGCCTTCAAGATTTTCCCCATTGATAGCCAGGTTTAGGTCCCTGAAGACATTGTTATACATCAAGTCTGGCATTTAAGGCTTCCGATAATCAAATTCCACCTTTAGATTCTACCAGGGTCCCCACTAGCCCAAACCCATATTGCCCTCTTCATTAGCCCCTGAAAAGACTGCAAAAATATGGTACATTTCTGTCAGAAGATACTAGTTTTGATAACTAGAAAAAATAACATAAAAGAGTGGAACAAGAGAGTATGAACATTTCTTAAGTAAAAATCAGGAGAGAAGCCTATGACATCATCCCCTAGATTAGGGGTTGGCAAACTTTTTCTGGAAGAGCCAGATAGTAAATATTTTAGAGTTTTGGAGCCAACAGGCAAAAATCAAAGATTATTATGTAAGTACTTATATAACCATTTAAAATTTAATCATTTTCAAAAATAAAAACATTCTTATCTCATAGATCATACAAAACTGCAACAGACCAGATTTGACTGGCTATAGTCTACCAACCCCTGCCCTAGACACACGCCACACACACACATGCCTAACACACCACATCACACCAATTACTTCAAACATAATTTCTGTGGTACTGTCCAATTAGGCCTTTTGAAGTTGTGTTTGAGAAAGAACTTTAAATAGCCAAAACCTACTAAAAATCAGAAATTGCTTATAACTTCCAAGTTGGAGTGGAAATAGGAAAAGGACGAAAATCAAAGGTAGCTTAATTAAGAATGGCTCCAAGTAGTGCAACAATATTTAAATATTTGTTTTTGTCTTCTCTAAGTAGTGAGAACTTCCTCAAACACACATGCATTCATTTCCATTGCATACTATATCATTGCACACTATTTCTTTGCAAACTATATCAAATAGCAGTTCTCCATAATTTTAACTGAACAAATAAACCAAAAAATTTTGTTTCACTAGTTATCTTAGGCCTGAGGTCAATAAAGGACTGAGATTAAAACCTAAACACAGACTTCAAGACAGACTACAGACTTGCGAGCACATAACCAGCCCAGAGATGAAGCTCACCTGCCTACATTTCATTTCTCACACTCCCCGGCTCTAGGCTTACAGACCTTGTGAGGAAGCTCCTCATCCTGGCTCTCATGTGCCTTAGTCTTCTCACTCCATGGTTTCTTGAGAATTAAACCAACAACTATAGCCTAGTTTTGCTTCTAAAGATATCTCATCGTAGAAGCTAGAAATACAGTCAGGTCTCTCCTTGACACCTGTGATTGAATAGAGCTTTACAGACACTGAGTGGCAACTGTGAACTGCAAGATGATAAAAGTGGCTGTTGAGAGCTTTTGCAAGCATGGATAAGGGGCTTCAGAGAAATCTGGCACATCTACAAACAGTAAAATCTCTTACAATATCTAGCCACTATTTAACAAGATCATTCTTTGATTTTTTTTTAATTGTTCAGAATCAAAGCCCAGATGCTGTCTACCTCCATGCTGACTGATCATCACTCCCTATACTTGCTTTCCCTAAATGTTACAATATCCACTGCAGTGTCCAATCACTCTTTTGGGACCCTCACTTACCAAGAGAATCTAAGGACCATCCAAGTCAGGGTGATTCCATAGAAAAGATGAAAGGAAAATGTTCAAACATGAAGAGGAGGGTCCACCCTTGTGCTCATTTGGCTTCTGATTTCTCAAAATTATTAGATATTTGGCAAAAAATCATGGTTTTAACAAACACCACTGGGACCTTCAAAGGAGAACTCAGTGAGCAGCAGTTGAGTATAAAGAAGTCAGGAACTGTGAGCTTTTGTTTCTCCTTTAATAGAATGAAAGACCACCGTTGCCAGCTCACTATATGGGAATGCTGACATGAAGAGAGGGGATGATTTTTCCAGTCCCTTTAGAAGATATAGAAGGAGATCTCCCACACACTGCACAAAATGTAAATTCACAGAATAAATTAGCTACAAAATGTTTCATGTTGGTTTGGAAACTGTTCAGAGTTCAAAAGAACTTCCCTGAAAATTCAGCATTATTGCAGGAAATTTTTTTTCTTGAATGGTGACCTGTTCAGGCCTGAGCAGCTGGGGATAGGAGTCAAGTGCTGTCCAGTCCCAAGAGCGACTACCAAGGACAAACCTTAAACGTCATTCCTTGATGCACACAGTGATCACAAACCTGAATTTCATTAGATCAGATTTTTTCCTAACCATTAAACTCCTAAGTTTAATGAATCCAAGTTAACTTATATTCAATATATATACATTGCATATATAGACACCATTTATTCCTTTCTGCTCTATGGAATCAAACAACATATCTTAATTCTTTTTCTTCATCAACTTGATTTAAAAAACACTTGGCCACTATTCACGCCAGGAGGAAGGCCTGGGGGCTTCCCTGGTAGTGGAGCTCCTTCATCTGGGGGTGTCTCCTCTGGTCTCCCCATTGAGGAAGTTGATTAAACTAACCTGACATAAAATTTAGCATTTTCCACCCAAAACATTGAAGGGCCCAGATTTGTAGCAAATTCCATGGCTGTTAAAAGCTGAGCTGCTATAGTAATAACTGGGCTTGAATACTGATACATGAATACATATGTATTCATGTCTGCAGGGAAAGGAAGTAAAGTAACATTGCATTTTACAAGCACTGTTGTTTTAAGTGGAAAATCACAATGTCTTAATAAAACATTTAAAATTGGCACAGAAAAAAAAATACTAGCCACTATTATATTAGTTGTCAAATGATGTAAATTTCTAAGTATACCATTTACCTCCATCTCAAACGAAACCTGTTATCTTTTTTCTTTTCTTTTCTTTTTTTTTTTTAATGAAATGCTACTGTTTTACATCCTGGTTAATATTTTGACAGTACAGGATATTCTCCTCTTAGGGGTGGTAACAATTGTTCTCCCACCACCAAAGCACCTGCTGTTCTCCACTACAGTGTGCTCTCCCCACCTTGCATTTTCACTCTTCCCACTCCTCTCCCCCTCTCATCCTGGATGCCCCAGATCCACGGTCGGCTCTCAAGGGTCTGTCAAAAGGTTTGTCTCTGCTTGACCCTTTGTTTGGCTTCTCTAGATTACACATGTAAGTGAAACCATCCTGCATTTCTTTCTCTTTCTCGCTTATTTTGCTCAGCATAATCCCTTTCAGATCCATCCATGTTGCTACAAATGGCGTAGTTGATCTTTTTTGATCACTGAGTAGTATTCTATTGTATATATATATATATACACCATATCTCTTTGTTTTGGCTACTTTTTCCCTGTGCAGAAATCTTTTAGTTCTATATAGTCCCGGTTGTTTATATTGTTTTCCTTGCTGCTGGAGACAAATCCACAGAGATATTTCAGAAGTTTGTATCACTGAGTGTTTTGCCTGTGTTTTCTTCTATGTATTTTATGGTTTCAGGTCTTATGTCCAAGTCTTTTATTCATTTTGAGTTGCATATCTGAGTTCTGAATTTAAATGCTCTAAACACTAGCACTGCATAATTCTGGGTGCTCAAAATGTTACCTAGCTATATAAAGATAGGTAGGTTGATCTGGGTGTTTTCTTTTTTATTACAACTATAAAGACTTGAACTAAAAGCTCTTGCTTCTAGTAACGGGCTGATATCATTTTAGCAACTGTACATTTAATAAAGATACTGAAATTTATAGGAGATAAAGCACTATAACAGATAATTAACGTATCTTTTTGTATCATTTGGCGATCTATTTATTAAATATTTGTATATTCTTAACTTTGCAACCACCTTTTAACATGTCCCTTGATCTGAAAAAGGTTGTGGAAATCAATTTTCTAATATTTTTAAATGAAAAACAATCAATGCTTATATTGTGCAAAAACCTTGGAATTGGTGACTACCACCTTCTTTAGTCCCACTAATACCATCAAAATTAAGTACATAAACACACTGACTGCCTCCCAGAGCCCTCTCTAAATCAACTTCATTACGTTGGCATTTCATTTAAGGTATTTATGACTTTGTGGTTTAGATGAACAATAAATCTTACCTCATCTGTACTTCCATTTCTGAAAGTCATTTAAAATGTTCTATTTCTGTATTTTCAAACTCAAACTTGCATGAAAATATATAGCTTGTGAATTTAATTTCTTTTTAAAAAGTACCAAGATTAGGTCAAGAAATTGGTGTCTAACTGAGAAGTTTCAATTTCTCCCCTATAAAATGACATTGCTGGACTGGTGAATGCTAGTGCTAGGAAACTGTTTAATCAGAATTCACCATCCGTTTTTGTCTTCAGAAAGCAGAGATCAACAAGCAACTCACAAATGAGCATGTGATACTGTCCAAAAATACGAAGTAACTGTAATTTAAATCATGACGTTTGCATCAAGTAAAGAAATAGATCTGATGTATTGAAAGTCATAATTGTACTGGGATTGGATCAGAACTATTTACCAGATTAGGCCATGACCTTATGTGGGAGACTCTGCCAACATTTTTTTTTTTTTTTATGGAATTCTAGATGGTAAGAGAAAGCCACCTGTTATGTCAGCTGACGATGGCTATTTTTATCCATCTTTGTGAAAAGGGAGTACATCTAGCCAATCTGCCTGGATGAATCATAGGGCGTAGGCTGAATTGTAATAAGTACTAGGTGGTGGGGAGTGTGAAGAAACTGATAGAGAATGTTGTGCCTCTTCAAGGAGGGCTTCCTCAAAGAAAACAGGATGTGGTATTTCTGTCCCTAAATGTTTTAGGTTTAAAAATGTATATAATTAGATTACATAAATCTACTAACCAGGAAAATCAAAACAGGGCAACCTAGGAAAGAGTTAAAAACAATCAGCTTGTTTCCAGTTGGCGCATCTCCTTTGTGCCTCACATTACCAAGATAAGTGCTGGGTTGTTCCCATTAATACTAAAAATGTTTCTACTTGGTCAAGGATAACCACTCAGAACAAAGCATAATTGCTTCTTTCTCACACATTTCTTCAGTTTAAGGAGTTAACTCAAAAGGGCTTCTAAGGTCAAATAATGTACATCCCCTCTAGTTCCCTAGCAACCAACTATTGGCCAGAACATCTAGAACACAGCGACCTCTAGAAACAAAATAAAAAGTTAATCGCTATCTAAAACTTTACATACTTTGTTGAGGTAATCATCAAACACGGATACTGTCTTAAAAATGTCTTGTTTCTGCAATAACTATGTAATTATATGATTTTGTGCTTGCTTGACAATTTCTATGATATATAAATCCTGCTTCTGACAATAAAGGCAGAGCAGCTTGAGCACTCTCTGGTGTTTGTGCTGTTATTCATTTGCAACACTCCGAGGCCTTCTCCACCACCCTCGGAATTGACAATAACTTTGCCTGGAGCTGCCCTCCAACAAAGAGAAGTCTCAAATTCCATGGTAATAATTCTGTACTTGCCTTAGAGAGTAGGGGAAATCAATACAGGAGGTCTGTTTGGATGTGGTATTTCCAGACACACTGAAGATATTTTGTAGTATATTGATAGACACATGGCAGTGGGGGAGAAGGGATGGTTAACTTTGCCTGGTGCCAAAGAAAAGCAGGAACAGGACTAGGACATATTTTATAAGTGAATATTACAAAGGCATCAGATCAATTTCATTCAACCTCAAGATATAATGAATGTAAGGCACTGTATTAAATACCACAGGAAACAGAATCTATAGAAACTAGAGGAAATGGAAAGATGCCTTTAAAGAATGTGTAGTCAGAAACCTCCGGTCAAAAAATGGGATGTGGTAAATGTACAAATAGCCACATTTCAGGAAAACACATAAGCTAGACACTACCCAGGTGCCGTCACATCGCAGGAAGGAGTAAAATGCTAAGAGACAGAGCAGCAGAGACCAGTCAGGGCTGAGGGACCCATGTGAAGGGTCTGGGGGAGCAACATGGACTTGGAAGGTCTCTGGCTTAAAGAGAAGTATGATCATTTCCTAACTGCAGGATGAGAAGTTGGACAAGTTTACCATGGCTAAGCAGATAACACTGTTGTTTATAAAGGTCATGGTGAGAAGGAAAAGGGGAAAAAGGATTAAAGCCTTTCATACGCAAGCAACAAACACTGAACCAACACAATGAGGTGAACCTCAAGTGGATCTCAAAGAAGCTCCTACAAGGGGAATCCAGACTTATAGTCCAGGTGAGTTTGACTCCATCTGGCCCCAAATCCCGACTAGTACGGGCCCCATATTTGAGAATTCTACTATTAGAGACAGAAAATCTTTGATAAGGAATGACTGGCTAGAAAAATGAAAACGCCCCTGAGTCAAATCACCCAGTAAAACATTATCAAGTACTAGAACTCTTGTTTAATTAATTTATAATGAAGTTGAAAGTATATCTTTGTAGGAAAATAGAGAATTTGGCTGGAGGGAAACAGCAAGAGCTAAACAGAGATTCCACTTGCCCTTTGCGTCCTTGGTAGTAAGAAGGTTTGGGATAAAAGGAGAGGGGTGAAGATGCAATAAAGAGTGATCTCTGTGTTAAACTGAGTTTGACAGAGAAGCACTGTATCAGTAGCCAACACAGGTACTAAGTGTTTTTTCACATAGGAAACATACTGCTAAGTTCAAAACAGCCAGCTTTCTTCCTTCTTTCCTTCCATAAAATATTTTAAGGGAAAGGAATTTTCTGCCTCATCACCTCCCTCAACCTCTTTAGTCAAAATTCACCTAATGGTCACAAATGCATTCATTACTCCTTAGAAAATCGCCTATTCTGTCTTCTTCCCGTCATACTGAACTCATTTCCCAAATACATCCTGTATTCTACTGCTTCCATGTCATCCAAGCTCACACTATTTCCACTGGAAAAAGTCATCCATATAGCACCTTCAAATGCCATGCTTCCTCCAGCACTCACCCCAAACTACAGAGGTCATCTTGACATTCCCAAAATGATGTGCACGCCCTCTGAACTCTTAAAGGGCTTGCTTTCTATCTCTCCTCTCTGCATTTACCTGTTCTGCTTTGCCTTCAAGTCATTTTTGGTCTTGTCTTGTACCAACTATCAGTGTATTAACCTCTTTGAAGGGCAAGAACTCATCTCTCTATCACCAGCTCCATCCACTTCATGCGTTTTTTCACAATTCAGTAAGTATTTGTGACATTAAATTAGATTTACCCAAGACTGTTAAACACGTTCCACTTGTGAAGTTCAAGGCAATGTTCCTAATAAAGTGGGTACTTTATGGCCTAGAAGGGACTGTATGGTGCTCAAATAAAAAAAACCTCATATAAATTATGTTCTCAAACAAATGTTACAAAGAACTCCAATGAAATCAGAGAGTTATCTCTTTCATGAAATTATCTCTAGAGAACAGTGTTTTTAACCTAAAGGATTTTAGAGAGGGGAGGAGTTATTAGACTACTTACACTCTAAAGTCTTTCAGAGCAAGAAAATCATCCCTGGTGGTTAGTTAGATTCACTCTGACAATGTTCATTTGAATATATACTCATGTCTCCTTTGTTCTGAGGTGTACCTGCATTCACGGGATTTGGCAAGAGTAAAAATGCAGAGAGAAAAAGAAAGGATAAGAATTTACTGCTTTGCTTCAAAAAGTAATGACTAATGGGAAGCATTTCTAGGTTAATCACCTCAAAAACACATTCATAACTATGTTTCAACATGTCCCTAGAAGCAATGGAAACTATTTGAGGAGATAGAAATAAATACACAACACAACTCTATCAATTTTTTTCCACTACCTAAAGCAGTGGGCTCCTGTTTCCTACTTTCTATTGACATGGGTCAAACTGCTTAATGTGTTGGAGTTTGTTTCTTTAAATGTTAAAAAGAAAACAGAGGAGGAAAGAAAGGAGGAGGAATAAGAGGAGAGAATCCTTCTAACTCCTTAATCTATAATTCAGGGTAGCTGTGTGATGGAATTAAATAATGCTCACAAAATTACCTTGAAAATCAGAGCTACTCAAATATCAAATTACTGTTATTACAGCTTCCCAATTTACTCTCCTCAGTCTCTCTGACATGTGTTTCTCTTGCCAGAGAGGCAAGGGTCTCAAGAGAGGATAATTAGTTGTGGTCATTTCCAGTAAGATTCTCCCACTGTACATAACTCCTCTTGCAAAATTTACCAGACTCTCCCAAATAAATACTCAGATTTTATATTAGTTTTCCTAAGTCATATCTCCACAAAACCTGACATCACTTTAAATGGACTTTAAACAAATATCAAGAGATAGATCTATATTAGCAGAGTGAAGATTAATAAAATCTTTTAAGCAGTCATTAGTTTTTATTTTTGTCCTGGCTGGGGATTTGAGACCTATTTCTCCATCAACTCTTGAGGGTTTTTTTTTTCCTCCTATGATATCACTGTGCTCTTGAATTGCCACATCTATCAAGGTTATACAAATATCGCTTGATAATTTTTAGCCTATTTAAACCTCGCTATTCTTCCAGTAAACCACATATTTGCAACCATTTTGTTTTACCTTCAAAAATTGTATATGAATATATAACAAGAGAATAATCAATTCTGCCAGCAGATATGCAAAAATAGAAAAGCCTTTGGTTACTTACTAAGCCACATATAAACTTTTCTCTCACCCAAAAAGAAAGAACTACCATATATTAAAGTCCTTCCTCAGTCTCTGATTTACAAAATACTCAAGAACTTTCTTTTGAAAGGAAGTCTTTGAAAGAAGACATTCAATTCTGAAACAATCTCAATCAATGATAGCTTGAGATGCTTCAGAGAGTTAGCTGATGAAATTTGATGCTTTAAGGAAACAAAAGATTTTAATAGCAGCTTAGTCATTCTCCATAGGTTGTGACCTCACAATCGTTCACGTTAGGTGCCACTGTAAACAAGTCTCTCTCTTTCGCTCTCTTTTTATTTTCTCACATCACTTTTGTGCAACATTTGATTTCTATCTCACGTGCAGTTCCCCTTACTCTCTCACCACCAAGGCATCAGTGACCATCATCATGTAAAGAAGTCTCTTAGAGTCCATTTTTAGTACAGAAATGGTTCCACTTTGCTGCATTTCCAATACATACCAGTAGAAAGCAAAAAAAAAAAAAAAAAAGTGTGAAAGGAGTTCTAAGGCCTGAGATAAATTTATACAAATAACTTCATATATTCATATATGGATATCAAAAACATGAAAGTTCATAGAATTTAAATGGCAGTAAAGAGACCACTCTGTCACACTCCAGTAGATGACTTCCAAGTAACTCCAGTGATGTTAAAAACATATTTAAGATGCAAATTTGAATAAAATATTTCACAGAAGTGACTAGAAAAAACATTTTTTCTAATAAACATATAATTAATTAATATGTTATTAATAAATGTGTGATATTATTCCATCTCCAAAAGCTTATATATTCAAGTTGGCACCAGACTACTTTTATCTTATTATTGGGCAAGTGGGGCACCTACTTTATACCTTAGGGGACCCTACCCACACCAGTACACCCTATGTATATTATCTGGTAATTGAAAATAAAGAAGTAGCTGAGGTCCCAGCATTGTAAAAGTGAGTCAGTGGTAACTTAGAATATTAAATTCAACGCTCAGCTTCTAGGGATCAACAATCAGCAAAGGTGTGGAGAAAGAGCATTGTATTTTAAAGAGGTTGGGTAGACTATAAGTTTGCTGTGATGAAAGAATGCTCACACCCAAATTTTCTATTTGAGCAAAACAGAAACAAACAAGCACTTGCACTAACTCAAGAACATTTGTTCTGAACTCCAACTCTTCTGCAGTAACAGAGACACAAGGCCCTGAAACAAAATTTCAAAGGCTCAAGGCAAGAAAATACTCACTGCCTGAACAGAGCTTTTCTTTTAACTCACACTTTCCCCTCCCATTGTGTTCGTCAAGGCCACTATCTACATTTTCCTAAAAAAAACTTGGGAGCCTGGGAAATAAGGTAAAAACTGGCCCCAGGGCCCAAGTTCCCCCCACATAATTTAATCTCCAGGTTTCATTCTGTAGGACCCTGTGAGATCAACAATGAAGCCAGTGCCCTCAAAGAGAACCCAAACCAAAGCCACTCACTTGTTTTACAAAGGTTTCTCCCTTCTGTAAAAATGTTATCAACAAATACTGAGTACAGGCAGCTTTCAAAATAACAATTTTAAACATCTTGGGCATTTTCCCTTTCATCTGGAAGAAAATGTGAAGCACTTGAGTCTACTTACATTGAACAATAAAGTCTGCCAAAAAGAAAAAAACGAAATTATTTTCTTTAATCTCCTCCAGTAATCAAGTAACTATATAAACAGCAGAGCTCTAAGGCAACATTCAGATGTGTCAAACATTAAGAGATGTTATGTAATGCCCGTATAAAGCAAAGGTGAAGATGACATTAATTCAAACCACTAAATTTCATTTGGTGAATATATAATAATGTCAAATGAGTGATGCACTTCATGAGTACTATCAGCCCTATGCCAGATTTAACGTGTTATTGCTATGTCACTCAAATTGCTCAAAGCTGGTATTATAAATAATCCAGTGTAAGGAGATATTGGATAGGATAAAAGAAAAAAGTAAAGGTGGAAATGAACAGAGGCAATTACGGCATTTAACTTTTTCTTTCATTCATTGATTTTTACAGTTCCCAAAGTGCCTCAGCACTTAATTTAACCTGGGTCTAAGAACTCTCAAGCAGAAACCACGTGAAAGGAAAGAAAGTACAAGCTAAAATCTCAGACTAAATAACTCCTTCCTCTCTTTAGACTAAAATGCTCTCACCACCTGGTAGTCAGGCATAGGGAGTGGAATTACCCTCAAACGCTGCTTGAAAATGCATCTGGTCCTATCCTCTCATGTAATGTGTCCCCTTGTGAGAGTCATAGAAAGTGAATTCAGCAAATTTTCCTAAAAGCAATCGTGAAATGACTTGAAAGTGAGAGTGTTAATGCACAGGCAGCCTGCTCCCCTGGACACTTGACCCCTAGCATTCACCAGTGCTCACAAATGTTCCCGGAGGGTAAAGGCTGCAGAGACCAGTTTAGTATTGACCCAGAAGCTCCTGCAAGATGTTGACTTAGCAGGATACTCCTTAGAAAGGCAGAGACACCCCCTTCCAACCAAAAAGTGTCAACCAAACAACCCAAGAGAGACACAAGATGGGGGTGGGAGGGGTGCTCCAGGCTTTCTAAGACCTGATGATTACAATCCAATACGGGCAATGACAGCTTCATTAACAATGCTTTGTTGAATTTGAAAGTCAGCTGCAAACTGTAGCTTCACATCCTTATTGCCCCAAAACAACCCTGGGTAACTTTTCTTAACCTCAAAGGAAAGAAATACATTTTGTTAGATCCACCCTGAGTCAATCAACAAATTACCCAAATTACTGTACATTTACCAAGCATACTCTGCATACACAGGGAAGAAAATAAAGTACATGATGAAACAACTGAGGACTGATTCTAAATGGTGAATAATAACTAAAATGAGCATTGCTAATTCTTACTATCACAGGCTTCAGTTTAAGGAAGAACTTGGTGGAGTTCATGTAAGAAAGAACAGTAAAGAGAGCTCTTGGTAACAGCAGGACTTGGGTTGGGTCTTGAAGAGTGGGTAGTACTTACACAGGGGGAGGAAGGGAGAATAGTGAAGAGCTGAAATAGAAACAACTAGAGCTGTGCAGCAAGATGTAAATTTTATCTAGATGATGAGAAGGTGGAAAAGGAGAGAGCAATGGGGAGCTAGGTTCCAGATGGCTGTAAGAAGTGTGGAAATGGACAGACAGGTAAGGGAACGATTAAAAAGAAAAGGTGGGATAGGGAAGGATTAAATAGAGAATAATAAATATAATGTAAGGAAAAGAGCTATGTGTGATTTTAATACCTCAGCCTTCTTATTTAATGTGAGTCTATTAGTTCACAATATTACTATGACAGAGCACAGAGTTTGTCACAAAAAAAAAAAATAGAAATAACCAATGACTACTGAAAGCTCACTCTGAGCTATATTCTACAACACGTAACTTAAAGGCACATATATACATACAGTACACACATACACACAAACATACACACACAATGTACTTCAGAGTTTGTATTTCCTTCGCTTACTGACCAAGAAAACCAAGGATTAGAGACATGAAATGTTTTGTCAGGGGTGACACAGGAACTGAGTACTGGTATCTGGGTTCACACATTTGTCTCTTTTACTCCAGAGTATGATCTGAAAAGGGAGATTAGCTCTGGCAGGACCCTTGTTCTGCTCTTTCTGGTGTCCCACAGGGACTAGACCAATGCTCAGGGCAGAGCAGGCGCTCAGTAAACATTCCTGAATGAATGAATCTTAACCACCATCATCTAGTCTTGCTAAATAATTAGTATTCCTTTAATTAGTCACTAAATGAAATACCAATTTACATAGGATACTAATAAAGGGGTTCCCAAATTTTATAAATGCTTAGAAATAACTTGTCAGTCACTGTAACAGTGTTTTCACAAAGCATGATTTTTTATTTTATTAAGGGGCAACTACTTAGGACGCTATCTGCATATGAAATCAAACAGCCAGGAACATTAACATAAGCCCAAAGGCACAGGACCTAAAATTATTTTGAGAGTTAAAATAAACAAAAATATCAGATTATTGGTAAACTTGAAAGTACAACCAAAAGCAAGCTGGCAACACCATTCTCAGGGCTTGCTGACAGAGCAGAGGAGCAAGGCATCTGTGATAGCAGGGAGGTCTGTTTCAAATTTACAGGGCGACAGGCATTTGCGTGCTAGGACGAAGAAGTCTGTCTTAGTTTAGTTCCCAGAACCATTGGAAATTTTATGCAAAATTAGGAGTAATCTATAAAAACAAATTTTTCTGGGTAAATTTTTTTTTACCAGATTTTAAAAGGGATCTTTGAAAAAGCCAAGGTGTACTACAAAGTTTTATAACACAAAAACAGGAAAGAAAACTTCCTGACTTCCTGATTGTAACAAATTCCTTACAGTCAAAAGTTAATAACAAGTGACAGAGAATGGGCTAATATCTTCTCAATGTAAAAAGAAAAAGATTACCATTCCAATAGGAAAAAACAAAGGACAAGTAATATAGGGAAGAAATGTACTTCATTTATTAACAGTTAAATAAAAGTTGAAAGGCTCTTTTTCACATATCACATTGGTATTTTAAGTTTTCAAATACGCAGTGTTCATTAGGGAACAGAAAAAAAGTAGCACTTGCACACACTATTTATTGGTAAAAACATGCAGAGGATATGAATTTACATAAACCTTTTGTTGTTTGTTTTCTTCATATAGTCTTTTTCCTTTCATTAATTTTAAGCTTCAAATCTTTGCTTTGTGGCCAAGTGGGAAAAAAATTCTAAATTCAAAAGACCGCTGTTTAAATCCATTAGTGGATTGCAGACAATTCGTTTAGTCACTTAATTCCTCAAGTCATTTGTTAAATGAAAATACTTGTTAGCTATTTCAATGGATTTTGTGAAGATTCAATTAGATGATATAAGTAAATTGCCAAGAGCAGCTCCTGGCAAATCTATCCTAAGCAAAACTGTCAGAATACATACACCCAACACCTACCTGTGCACAGAACCCACGTGTGCAAACCATCACTCACACACCACTGATAAGCAGCATCAACCCCAATATCAAAATGCAGAAGTTACTAAGAGAGGGTAATCATGAGAGCTTAACCATGTCCCCCTGCCCCTATACCTGGTCACTTTGCCATAGACGTGGTTAAACTAGAAAGTTGGGGGCTCCAAATGAGAGTACTAACAGACTGGGTGTTTAAATTGCCACAAAGTATTCGTGACAGTAAAGTCACAGTACAGTGTGTGGTAAACAGAATTATAGCCTCCCCAGAAGGGAACATCTTAGTGCCCAAAACCTGTGACTACATCACAGGGCAAAGATGGTGGATTAGCTGGGTGTACCCAATGTAATCACAAGAATCCTTATAAAGGAGGAAGCAGAGTCAGTGCAGGGGAGTGAAGATGGAGGCAGAGGGTCAGAGTCAGAAAAAGATGTGAAGATTCTGTGTTGCTGGCTGTCAGATTGAGAGCGCTCACCTGAGGAATGTAAAGTGGCTCCTAGAATTGGAACCCTGCCACCAACTCAAATCTATCCAAGCAAAACCATTTTCAGATTCTTATCTCTGAACTGTAAGATAATAAATTTGTATTACTTTACTGCCACTAAGTTTTTGATAACTTGCTACAGGCCCAATAGGAAGTAAGAGCACCTATAATGGGCCAGGGAAATCCTCCTTACACAGGCCCTTGACAAGGACCAGCGCTGTTCTAATAATTAAATAAATGCAATTTATCTATTTATTTAAATTACACTTATTTAATTATTTAAATGTAAAATGTATTTCCAGTCCAATCTCTCTCTCCTAAATTGGTATATCCCAGGTACCACCCAGATAATACTGTCATACTATGCATTAGGTACCATATTCAGTAGCTCCCACAGAATATGACCTCCCTCATAGCTGTTAACACAAAAAGAACAAAGTCCACAGAGAGGAGCATCTTAAATGTAATAGACATCCCAGAAAAAGCAGAAGGACCTGTGTAGAGAAATCAGTGTGAAAGACATCTTAATTCAGATTCAACTACCATTTATCAAACCCCAAATGTACCAAAAAATGCACCAAGAAATTTGACCCATTAAAGTTCAAAACTTTCCTCTGAAATATGTAATGTTAGTCCCATTTTCTAAGTCAGGAAATATGCTAAGAAAACAGTGATTTCCTCAGGGGTTTGTGTTGATTAGAATAGCCAGAATTCAAACCCAGATTTCACAACTCCAAGACCAACGATAATGTTCAAAAATGTATGGAAAATTAAAGGGAAAAAATGGAACTGTTTCTAAATAATCATTTTGTCTTTGTATCTACTACTGTGTAGTGTGCAGTTAAACACGTTCAAAAAATAGTCTTTGCTGTTTTTGAAAACCAGAAACCTGTAAAAACTTTTCTCATTAGGTATATTAGTACAGAAGGAATAACAGCACATGGACACCTCTTTTTTTATACTTTTTTTTTTACAGAGTTGGCAAAATTTGATTTGCAATTATTCCAGTCTTTCAATGTTCACTGAATACAATGGCATCCATCAAATAAGTAAATGAGGATACAAACTTTTAAAAAAATGTTGTTTTAGTACTGACTTTCATTCAAGTCAAAGGACTATCTTTGAACATATGAAAGACAGCAATATATACACGTTTTCTCCAACACACACCCACCCTTTCTAAAGTATTTCATACCTGCCACCAGCAAGCTGTGCCATTCAAGATAACTTCTACTGAAGGATCTAAGTGCCTTTCTGCAACGTTTCTTTAGGTTAAATATCTAGGAGTATGACCCACTACACTGATATTTTCCACAAAGAGCTACTTCTATTTCTCCACTTTGGGTTTTCTGGACCAGACACAGTGTGCTTAATATGGTGGAAGATTCAGGATAAATCATGGTGTGGTTTGCCTTTCTAGCTGCTCAACATTTGGATCTTTTTTAAATTTTAATTTAATTTAATTTATATCCATTACATTATGTTACAGGGCAGGGAGAGGGGGACCCCAGAACTCCCAAACCTGCCCCTTTTAAATAGGTTCTGCCATCTGCTGCATCAGGAAAAAACACATAAGACCTTAAGTGGAAAAGAAACTTTAATACAATTAGTGATAAAGATAGCAGGCAATGGGGCTTCAAAATTTGGCCAAAGGCAGTGCCCAAATTGCTTACTAGTCACTATCTTGGTTCTGCACCCGCATGCACAATTGCAAGACTACTCAGGCTTAGGGAACAATAACAATGGGATTTATTTAACAAACAGGGAACAGCATAGAATTACTGGTCAACATATGGCCGTTTACCTTACTTAAAGCAATGTCCATTCATTTTAAGTCCCAGAAAAGTAACAAAGGTGGCGTCTTCCCGCCACTACTGATGTGGAGCTCCTCTTCCAAACAATAGGCCATGTTTCCAAAATGGCGTCTTCCTTCTGCAGATGTGCAACAACCAGAGTGTAGGCCAGGTTCCAACTCACAAGGACGACACAGAACATAACTGGAGATGCTCCAGGAACTGCCAGCACAGCACCAGGCCAACAAAACTGTAAATAGCTACTGTGTACACAGCGGCCAGACGCCCCAACAGATGCACTCACGCATTTTAGGAAGGTGCCCACTTAGGGCCTCTGCCTTTTTCCTTCGGCTGCAGTAAAGACAAAACTGGGAGCAGTTTCCGTTGCTCGGCTACTTGCAAAGCCTCCAAAGTCGCTGGCACCAAAGTCACTGAAGATTCCAAAAATGCTCAATCTCTATCCTGGCAACTCAAAACTTCTGGCATCTGATTTTCAAACTCTCGATCTTGGTGGCTACATTTGCTGCAGCTTCTTTTCCTACATCATGGCGGTTGCTTCCTCTATTCCTTCAGCATGGCAACCGCCTCTTCCATTCCTACATCATGGCGCCTGAATCTCCTTCTCCTTCAGTCCCTTTTATTTCTTACCAGAAACTCCACCCCAAACTGCAAATTTAGCATTTTCCCTGGGGCTATTCATTCTCATCAGGAAACCCCCTTCAGGGGGCATTGCCTTTACTGGACTTTGGACTCAGCCTAGTTACTATAATACAGAAAAGACAAAGAATATAGTTTCTAAACTAAGCACCCAAAATTACCCATCACCTCGTGGGCAAAAGTCCACCCAAATGCGATTGGCCCAAGGCAAGGCCCAAAAGCCTACCATGAGTTTAAAACACCTTTCGGCAGGGACCTATAGAAAAGGGTCAGAAATAGACAATCCTGGGAGTTTAAGAGCAAAATCAAAACCAAGATCAACGTTGTCATGGTCAACCTCCCCACAGGTTTCTCACCCACATCTGTCTCAATCAGCCCAGGCCAGTACAGCTTCCTCACATGTCTCTCTGCGCCTTGTTCTTCTTCTGGCTCTCCATCCTGCTCCCTTGCTTCCTTCCTCTCCTCTCTGTCTTCTTATCTCTCCTGCTCAGCTCCACCCTCCCTTGGGTGGGGCAGAGAGCCTGAAACACTCCCCTTTCCTGAGGACCACCCACTTACAATCCCCCCTTTTAATTTTTATTCAAGGGGGGATTGTAAGAGGGTGGTCCTCAGGAAAGGGGAGTGTCCCAGGACCCCACCCCCACCTCAAGCCAGAGCCATCTAAGACACCTAGGACTACGAATCCCATAATGCCATCCTCACCGAAGGAAGGATGCTGAGGACTGAGGATGGAGTTAAGCAATGGTTTTTGGTATTTAAAAAGCAGACATGTGAGCTTTGAAGCGGGCTATTGCTCATGGTTGTGGATTGCCAGGTTTTTGAGTGCCATTAAGATTCCAGCTCAGCGGAACTGGTAGGATGCATTCACCAATTTATAATCTTTTTCCCTTCCTTTTTTGTAAATAAACCCTTTTTTATTACTTTTATTGTGTGTGTCTGTAGTTGAGTCTTATAAGTCCCTTTTAAGCGCACGGGTGAGAACCCACAGGCACCTCATTTATATCAGGGCTGCCCTCTAACAATTATTATGTATCCCCTATAAGTTCCCCACCACCAATTCACCCTTGAATCATTATTTGAACCTTTTAAAACACCCAATTAAAATAATGCCTGGAAGGAGAAAAAAGTAATACAGGGAGACAAACAGTCCCACATTTGCCACGGATCATTACTACCTTCTTCCCCAGTGGGCTGGGCTTGTTTGGGTGCATCCTCTGGTATACTCAGGAGCCACATTTTTCCAATTTATTTCAAACATTTCCTTACCCTCAAACCCTGAGGCCAGAATATAATCATAACAATGACCACAACAACAGTAGAGAAACGGCCTTCCTGGTGGTGCAGGGGTTAAGTCTCAGCACTATGAAGCTATTGGCAACCACTGCAGCATCATCCCTTGCCAGGGAGATTCCCACATGGTGCAGCAGACCTCTCCTGCCTCACCTGCTGCTCTCAGCAGTGTACTTCAGTCGATCTGCTTGTTCTGCTCCACACACTGTCTCTGGTGTATCCTCTCACCCCCCACGTCTCTAGCCTACAACCCCAGCTGTATGCATAAATAAATAAATGTTTAAAAAACAGCTGAGTTAGTTCTTAGCCATGGACACTCTGAACAGTGAGAAGAGCATGCCACAGACACCATGAGGTCTGCCTGCTCTGTTTTATACCCCCTTATATGTGGGCAAACGGCAGCTCATTGAAGCAGAATTGGCTTGATCAATGTCATCTGAAGAAAAAAACAGAGGATTTGAATCAGGTCTGTCTGATTTCCTGGCATGTACACTTAACCATTCGGCCATACTTTTCAATAGAGGGAGAGTAATGGGTAGGTTTAGAACACTATGTCCGTGGGGACGGACATAGTGCCTTGTCCATCACTGTCTCCCCGTCCCTACTGCCCAGCATACAATAGGTGCTTAATATTTATTAAATGAGAGAAATAACACTGTGTTAGGGAGAGTGACTAAGAATCTGGCCTTACCCTCACTATCCGGACTCAGGCAGGGTTGCTAACTCAGCATCCAGGGAGTATGTATCTCTACTGCTATTCATGGCTGGACTCAGAGAAGCAGGGAATTGTGTATTTACTGAAACAGATCAAAGAACACAGACCACTCGCATTCTCACTCCCATTTCAACAGGAAAAATCAACCACCCCTTGTAGCTGGGCAGAAATGGATTTTTGTCTTAGTTTTCGTTAAATTCTTAAGACAGGAGTTGAAATCCTGCTAACTCATTCTGCCAGTCTCTTCCATTTAGAACATGCTAAAGACAGAGTGCCGTCATTAATATAGAGATATTTACCATCCTCCAATCATTTCAAAAGAAAATACTCTAAACCTTGCTCTTAACTACTTTATTTTATGCCATAAAACAAACACAAACAAATAAATCACTATGCTTTGCAGCTGTTTTTATTTGTTGATGTCCAGGATAGAAAAAAGGAAAAACCTTGCCCCAAATTCTCCATAGAAAATTTTCAATTAGCACCTCCTAATTTCAATGAAATAATGCCTTGAAGTATGTGAAACATCTTCATTCAAATAGTGTTCTCCAATCCCAAATGGGTGGTGTCACAAACCACTGTCTTTTTGACAGACTTGCTGTGATAAAACTGAAACATGCACAGAGTCCCATGTCAGCAGAGAGCTCTCTAGTGAAATGGGGACACTGTAAAAAGAAATGAGGAAGCGCGGTCAAATTTGAACTCTCTAATACTGTAACTGGGCTGAGTCCAAAGTCCGGTAAAGGTGGTGCCCCCTGGATGGGGTTTGCTGATGAGAATGAAAGCCCCAGGGAAAATGCTAAGTTTGCAGTTTGGGGTGGAGTTTCTGGTAAGAAATAAAAGGGAGAGGAGATTCAGGCGCCATGATGAAGGAATAGGTGGTTGCCATGCTGAAGGAATAGAGGAAGCAATCGCCATGATGTAGAAAAAGAAGCTGCAGAAAATGTAGCCACCAAGATTGAGAGTTTGAAAATCAGATGCCAGAAGTTTTTGAGTCGCCAGGATATAGATTGAGCATTTTTGGAATCTTCAGTGACTTTGGTGCCAGCGACTTTGGAGGCTTTGCAAGTAGCCGAGCGAGGAAACTGCTCCCAGTTTTGTCTTTACTGCAGCTGAAGGAAAAAGGCAGAGGCCCGAAGCAGGCGCCTTCCTAAAATGTGTGAGTGCATCTGTTGGGCCGTCTGGCCGCTGTAGTTGTGTTTGCAGTGGTGTTGGCCTGGTGCTGTGCTGGGGCACCACGGCAGTTCCTGGAGCATCTCCAGTTGTGTTCTGTGTCGTCCTTGTGAGTTGGAACCTGGCCTACAGTCTGATTGTTGTGCGTCTGCAGAAGAAGGAAGACACCATTTTGGAAACGTGGCCTATTGTTTGGAAGAGGAGCTCCACATCAGCAGTGGCAGGAAGACGCCACCTTTGTTAGTTTTCTGGGACTTACAGGACTGGACGTTGCTTTAAGTAAGGTAAACAGCCATATGTTGACTTTAGTAATTCTTTGCTGTTCCCTGTTTGTTAAATAAATTGTTCCCTAAGCCTGAGTAGTCTTGCAATTGTGCATGCGGGTGCAGAACCAAGATAGTGACCGGTAAGCAGTTTGGGCACTGCCTTTGGCCAACTTTGAAGCCCCATTTGCCCAGTATCAGTTTCACAGTTTCTGTACACATGTGCTTCTATAATTTGGTCACAGATTATAGTAAAAAGATGTCACAATGTCCTTCTGTCTCTCAAACACATGCTACACATACAGACTCCACTGTGAAGTTTTTCTGTGTATGTATTACTGAAAAGCCAACTGCAAAGGTCTGGTACTTTCCATAGACAAGTATCAGACAAACACTAAAAAACATGCTAATTGAGAGAACTAAAAAATATTTTTCTTAACAGAAGGAGGAACACATTGGACTATAACTAAGGCTAAAAAAGGGGACGAGTGGGACAGGAGCAAAGGCGGGGGGGGGGGCGCCAATGGAGGATTACTGGGACTATGGTGATAGGTGTGGTGAAATAATGTATATTTGTAAAGTTACAAACCTAAGACATATACTATGATGTAAATCAACAATATTATCTCAATAAATATAACTATTCGAATTTTTTTAACTTTTTCTTTTAAAAGATACAACTTGTAACTTTCAACTAACTGCAAATTCTAGGCAATCCAGTCCTCTGAAGGTCCTACCTCATGCTCATCATTCTCTCCTCAAAGCTCAAACAAACTTGACAACATTAAGGGAGAATTTTTTTTTTTTTTACTCCCTGAAGGCCTAATGAAGGCTTGGTTCAAGACCCAGAGAAGTCAATCAAGAGTTTCTTAGTTAATATATATGGTTACACTGTGGACCATTCCTCAGTCAAAAGACAAAATCAACAGAAAAAGCTAAACAAGTTCTCTGGATGGCTAAAAAAAGAGTTGCAGTTGGGCTTTGCACCCATCCAAATAGGGTTAGGGCTATTACTTGAATGTCAGAACTAAGAATTTTCTTCTCTCACACCTTTCTTATTAGCTGGTTCATTTCCCAAGGTGGATTCTCTATCTTTGTGGCAATTCATATGCCACTCCACCATTCATAAATATTTCTAAGGTTCAAAATTTTACTCAAGATTCCCATCCTCTAAAAGACATTTTCTGCTTAACATCACCAAATTGATCAACATATGCCACATGTAGCCAGCATTCCCTAAACCAGCTAGAGTTGATTAAATTTACACTTGTCTGTGTATAAGTTTGTAATAGCGAGCCTTTCCTACATTTTTTTCTGATTTATATTAGGCAAAAATTTCTCTATCAGGTATTGCTTAATACACACCAGAAAACAATGTAGGCAAATCTCTACCTCCCATGTCTTTGGAAGGTCATGTCCCTCAAGACCTTTCCAATACCAGAATTGTACACATGGTGCTTAGCAACGATGGCTATTTCACTGGCTCATTAGGAAAGCTGTGGATGCAGTTTTAGAAAATTGCTGCAATTAAGATTTGTAGTTATATTAAGTATAAGGGCAGACTGACTGTTTAACTTCACATCAATATTAAAATGTGTCATATAAAAGTGAATGAAAATCCTTTACCTCACATGCAGAGCACATAGAGTTATTTTAGTAGATGATACTTATTAAATTCAAGGTCCTATTAATGCTTCCTTTTGTAGAAATAGCAGGCTATTTTATTAAGACCAAGCCCATGCTACCCTAACCTATTAAAACCAACTAAACTTCTCAATTTTAAAAAAGAAAAAACAGAGGTGACAAGAAAGTAAGAAACTATCAGGAAAAAATTCTAAGGGAAATGGACAACCAACACACCTAAGTAGAGCACTAGAATTCCTTTCACTCCAAAGGTATTTGCAGAGCCAGAAAATATGAGTTTCTGATTTGGCAGCTTTCTGGAAAAAAAGAGGGAAAAAAAACAAGGCTGAGAGCCCACCCAAAGTGGGAAATATTAGGAGACATTGTCTATATTAAGCTGGGACCTCAAAGGGTTACATCCATGGTATGGGTATGAAGTGAACAGAAACCCTATTCCATCCTCTAACTCTGGGGAACTGCAGGGATGGTTGCCTTGGACTGAGAAGGGGTTGGGGGGAAGCAAAGGGAAAGCAATTCCATGAGAATTTGTGGTCAAAGGCCCAACACTGTGGCTGTAACCTCAGTTCAATATGCCTGGATGGTCCTGGTAATCTTAAACCATTACCTTGCTTTAAGGTGATCCTGAACTGACAGTGTCTTAAAAACATTTGACACAGGAGAAGCATGAACTCTCTGAAGAAAAGCATCTTCATCCTAGCCCTCAAGTACTACCTCAATATCTTTTAAGATCATGAAGTAGCACAAAATTTAAGCACACACACACACAAAGGTACTACAAAGCAGAATCAGTAACAGACCCACAAATACTTGAACTATCAACTAGTTCAATTAGACTATAGAATACCTATGTTTACTCAATGTAAAGAAATGAAAGACCAGGTAAATAGAATAGAAAAGGGGAAAGGGACCAAAGAGGTTTAAAAAGACCACACAGAACTTCTACAAATAAAAAATATAATGAATTAAAAATGAGAAGAAGGAAATAAAAAATTAGAAAGAGTTAATAAAAGAATTGGTGATTTGGAAAGTAGGTCAGATATCTAGGATACATTCAGAGAAACAAAACAATGGAAAACAAGGACGAGAATTTAAGATGAATGGTAGAGTCAGATGTTCTAAAATATATTCAACTGTAAAATTTTCCAGAATTGATGAAAGAGAGTAATTGATGGGAGTAATCCACAGTTTTAAGAAGCCTGGAGAGACTCTTGAGAACAATTAAAAATATGTGTGTGTGTGTGTGTGCATACAAGCACATATATGTATGTGTGTATACACACACACACACACACACACTTAAACAAAGCAAACTGAAAAAACAGAAAAGACAAACATTAAGAAAAATCCTTTAGCACACTGAGGGGAATGAAAGGCAGTATCTCCAGAGGAATGACAGACTTAATAGCAATTTCTCCACAGCAATAAAGTAAAAGCAAAAAACAGTAGAATGACATCATTACTGTGCTGAAGGAAAATAACTACCTATCTAGTATTTTCTACGTAGAGAAAAAACTTTCAAAAACGAGGGGGAAATACATTCATTTTTCAGACAACAAAAACTAAGAGACTTCATCTCTAACCAACATCAAGGATCTCCAGACAAAAATTAAGTGATTCCAGATGGAATGTCTAAGTACAAATAAAGAATAAGGAAAATAGTAAATATGTGTGCAAATGTGAAAAACATGGACTCCACATTCCACAAGGTTAATAATGTCTTTAAGATTACAAAACACAAAGTAAAGGTGAGACAAAATAATGTAAGTCAGAAGAGGGTATTTAAAGCAATGAAGTATTCTAAAGACCTCAGATTTTCTGGGAAAAGGGCAAAAGATGGATTAAATTTCAATTTTGATAACTTAGGCATAGCCACTATAATTTCTAGGGTAATTACCAAGGAAGGAAAATGGAATCATAAAAATAATGATAAATCAAGAAGAAAGAGAAGAAACATCAAATAAACAAGCAAATAGAAAACGCAAACTAAGATGGAAACTTAAAAACACTTAAAAAATAAATGTATATGGGCTAAGGTCCAGTGAAAAGAAAGACAATAAATATTTTTCAGACTGAATTAAACAAAATTCTACCATATGCTGTCTACAAGAAATACATCTGTACTACAAGAATATAAAATGGCTGAATAAAAATTTGAAAAAACATGTGCTATGCATATAGCTATTAAAATAAAACTTATGTAACTATATTAGCATGAGACAAAATTGACTTTAGGCATAAAAAGCATTGTTAGATATAATGAGAATCACTTCAGGCTGATAAGGCATTCAATTTTTCAGGAAGACATAATTTTAAATGTACATGTAACTAATAACATAGCCTAAAATATCTATAATGTAAAAGCTGACAGAATTACAAGCAAAATTAGAAAACTCTATAATCATAGGAGTTATTTTTAACCTATTTCTCAGCAATTAATAGGATGAACAGACAAAAAAAAGTCTGTAAGAGTACAGAATCATGATTAAAATTTTCATCAAAGAGAAATAAATACAATGTTATAACCAATAATTGCAAATTCATATTATTTTAAGGCATACACAGAACTTTTATGGATACTGACCATGTACTGGATTTTAAAGCAATCTTTTATAGAGAAAAATTCTACAGACAGTGATTATTCAGCAACAGCTAGAAACTGTTTTAAAATAACTTGAAAATTCCAACATATTTGAAACTGAAAGAACCATATATAAATATAATAATCATTGAATCAAAGAATTGAGTCAAGAAAAACTATATTAGAAAATAAAAAGTTTATAAAAAAATATATAAATATTAAAAATTTTGGGATGCAGCTGAAGCCAAGCTTTGAAATTCTGTATCTTCAAATATATATATTAGAAAGGAATATTTAAAGCTCGCAATTCAGCCTCGCTATCAGTGAGAGAAATCTCAATTAAAACCACAAGATTTGTAAACAATATGAGATTTTGAAATATTACATGTAAGTAAGAATGTAGAATAACAGAAACTCTCATATACTTCTAGCAGGGAGTGCAAATTTATACAATTCATTTAGAAGTCAAATAAGTTTGAAAACATGAATATCTTTTAATACAGGACCACATATCTCAGTTTGCCCAGGGTAATCCCAATGTATACTTATTTCCCTGATGTCTTACCAAGTTTAGCAATTATCCCTCACAAAAATGTCCTAGTTGGAACATCAATTTATGGTTACCGGGCCTCTCTGGTGGCGCAGCAGTTAAGCGCTACACTGTGGAGCTGTCAGCAACGGCGACACGAGTTCGATGCCCAGCTGGGGAGATTCCCACATGGCGCGGCAGACCTCTCCTGCCTTGCCCGCTGCTCCCCTCAGCAGTGTATTTCCGTCCATCTGCCTCTGGTGAACCCTCTCGCCGCCCCATGCCTCTGGCCTGTACCCCAGCTTGCATGCATAAATAAATCTTCAAAAAAATTTATGGTTACCTTACGTTCAGATTGTACACCTAGTTATGCAATGGAGAAACTTATGAAAGTGTACCCAAATGTCTACACAATAATATGTATAGCATTATTTCTAATAACAGCCCAAATCTGGAAACAAACATCCAACTATGGCAGAAGAGACAAATGTATGGTGGTATGTTTATAAAATGAAATACCATACAGCAGTGAAAATTAATGGACTGCTGCCAATTACATATACAAATATCAGCATGGATCTATGTTAGTAGCACAGAATGGAGGAAAAGTGGAAAGTATAGTTCTACTCATAGTAAGTTTAAAAATAGGCAAAACTATATGTTACTTTGGAATACGTCTAAATATGGTAAGACTGAAAATAAAAGTTAAAAAAAATGATTAGCACAGAAGTGGCTGAGTCTTTCCTGGTAAGAAAGGTAATGTAATCAGAAGGGGTTCTTTGGGCCTCTCTGGGAAACAGCAGTCAAACAGTCAAAGATGTGGTGAAGAGCATTCCAGAAAGAAGGGACAGTGCAAGGGCCCATAGGCCAGAATGAAGTTGGCATGTAGCATAACCATATCCCTGGGGTACACTAAGTGAGAGAAGCAAGGAGAGAAAAAGTCAGAAGTAGATGGCTAAGATTCAGATGACAGGTTTAGATTTTACTCCAGAGCTGAGACAGGAGAAGTAGGGCTCTACAGAAACTCCAGGCAGGTACACACATGAATTAAAAAGCAGAGAAAAAGAGGGTGTGGAGAACCCAGGGACAGAATATGCAAGCATTCTGGCACAGCCACATCTTACCAAAACATAGCATGTAAGGAAGAGACTGAACAAGAAGTACTGGTGAGCCTGAACTTGGGACCATGAAGAATGAAGCAGCAGGAAAACCTTTGCAGGTGCCAGTCTCTTGGAACATCCACCCAAAAGCATATTAAGTATATTATCTTGTCCCACATCTGTATTAATGTTTTGTGCACTAAAAAGTTTTATAATAGAAGTATTATTAGAAGGAGATGGCAAACTGTATAGCATTGTTGGAGCTGTATGATGGCAAACTCCTTATTGGAGTTTGTCATTTCAGTGGTCCTTTTCCTTTGTTCATACATTAAAAATTTCTATCATCAACAGTTAAAATTAACTGCAAGAATTATTTTGTGGCCATTAAGATATTCCTTATTATGTCCTTAATTTGAATTGAGTCATTAAATCATATCTTGCAGACATTTAATTAAACATTTAAACAATTTTATGGGAAAAAGGATTTTATTGAGATGATTACCAAAGCATAGGATTACTTTTTAAGTATCAAAGAAATTACACTCATGGGATTTTACAAAAATGCATAACATACAGTTTTTGATTTGCTGATTTGATTGTCTTCTAATGAATTCCTTATTTTTAAAAGGAGAAATGTGGATCTAAAACATTTAATGAAGATACCATGTGCAGAGTATAAACAGAAAAAACTGGGAAAGAAAAAAGCCATGCTACTGAATTTTTTGTGTTTTGTTTTCTTCTTTCTCTCCTTTTGTATTTACATGCAGATTTAAAAAACTGGCTGGCTGGCTGCAGCCATATCTGGGATGTGTCTCTTAAAATTAAAAGCATAAATTAAATAAAAAGATCTAGTGCCTCAGATCTTCTAAAGCTCTAGAGAAATCCACGTGGCAACTTAAGAATCTTCCAGCATGTGGTACAGACTTTCTTGGGACGGAGGGAGTTTGGAAGGGAGCATTATCCAATTTTACAAGAACTGACTACCTCAGCAGTTTACAAGGTAATGAACTAAAAGATACAATAGTGCTTTATTAAAATGGAGACATTTTCCTTAAAGATAACCATATTAAAAATAGGCTTTCTGGGTCAGTTTTGTTCCCTGAGTATCTCCAAAGTTACGAACTGAACATAAGTGACTGGCTCTCCCTTCCTCAGGCAATAACTCCTGTAAAAATGAATGTGGAAAATGATAAAGGATGAGTAAATGTTTGTTTGTCTTAATCAGCTCAGGCTGCTATAATAAAATATCAGAATAGGTGGTTTAAACCACAGACATTGATTTCTCACAAGTCCAGAGGCTGAGAAGTCCAAGATCTAAGTGCTAACAGATTCATCTATTTGTTGGGGCCTGCTTCCTAGTTTGCAGATGGATTTTGAGGAGAGAGGAGAAACACAACACCTCCATCCACCCCATCCTCTCTGCTGATGACCTTGTTTCCTATCACCCAAAGGACAGGCGCTATCTCTCCACTTGCCATCAGCTCTCAACATGACTCTCCTACCTGCACCCCTGCCCAGGGACTCAGGCTTCCCTCCTATTACCACAAATGAACCGTCCATGCTCCTGGTACTAGTATGTATACACCTCATTCCAGCTCCTCCTAACTATCAAGGACACAGCTCTTGTCTTCTCTTCCCTTTCACATCAACAATTTTGTTTTGCCCTCTCTGCTAGATTGTTGGCAGAAACATGCCATGATTTCTCTTTTTAAAAAAAATCCTTAATTCTGTATTCCTCCTCTAATTATCATCTTCTCTCTCCAAATCAACTTTAATTGTGAACTTCTCAAGTGTTCTCCATATAGCAATTTCTCTCCCTCAAATTTTCTCCTGAGTCCTCTTAAAAGGTTTCATTCCTACTAATTCATTCTTCCAATGACCGATGACTTCTACGACACCAAGGACCAAATCCAGTGGCCACTTCTTCGTTCTCAACTTACATGATCGATGAGTAATGTTTGACGCAGGCAACCACCTTCTCCTGGCTTCCTCCACTCGTTCATGCCTCCTTCACAGTCTCTTCATTGGCTTCAGCTCGACCCCAACTTGGAGCACACTGCAAGACTCAGTCCTCAGGCATTTTCTCTACCTAGGCTCACTCTCTTCCTAATCTTACAATCTTTGGGCTTTAAAAACCACCTATTCACTGACAATTGCCACGTTTGTATCTGCAGCCTTGTCCCTGAACTCTCTATTCATCTATCCAGCTACATACAGCACTCCTCCAAAACAGACATGTAATAGATCAAATTTATATGACGGCAACATCAAGCTTGTTCCCAGATCTGTGACTCTCTCACCTTCCTCAACTCAATTGAGTCGTTCACTTCCTTCACGCTGCTCAGGCCAAAAACACGAGGATCACCCTCGAATACTCACTCTCACATCACACAACCAATCTCTCAGCAAATTCTGCTTACTCTATCTTCAAAGTAAGTCTTGTTCTGAAACGTAACCATAAACACTATGAAAGCACATATAACATAATGTTAACAAGTGGTGAACTTGAGTGCTATGTGAACAGGATTTTTTAGACTGTTCTTGACAGTCTGTGTCTTAAATTGTTCAAAATGCAAAAGTTAAAATGAGAGATTTCAGAGGCATAACAATGAAACAGAATGAACGAACTAGATTCTGCCTAGAAAGAAATACAAGTTGAAAATATATCTCTGGATGACTATTGGGGAAATCTAAATATGAGCTATGTATTAGTTTGGTTTGATAATGGTACTCTGTGTACAGAGGCAAAGGTCTATACTTCAAAATGGTTCCAAAAAAAATAGGTATAAATAAAGCAAATATCTCAAAATGTAGACAAATAAATGGGTACTCTCTAAATTACTATTTCCCTTTTCATATGTTGGAAATTTCTAGGAATTCAAAGTTCTTCAAAAATCCTGAATAAAAACTATTCTGATTTTTTTCCACTACCACCACCCCAGTTCAAGTCACCAAGAACTCTTCTCTGGATTATTACAGTGGCTTTCGAGCTGTTCTACTCTGTCTGCTCTTACCTCCTTACAGTCCATTCCGAAGACATTAGCCAGCATGAACCTGTTAGAATGTTAACCAGATAATGTTGCTCAGCTCAAAACCATTCAGTTGATTCCCTTCCCAAAGTAAAGCACCAAAGTCTTTCCAATGTCTGCAAGGCTCAGAGCAATCTGACACCCCCTTAACCTCACCTTTTACTCCATCCTCCGACCTCACTCAGCTAAAGTTCACAGTGTGCTGAATTAAGGTAAACGGAGTCTTGATGGATAAGGGGCCATTTGTCAAGGAGTAGGCAGGGGGAAGGGCATCCTAGATGGGGTGTGGGAGTTCCAGAGGTGGGAATGGTAGGCAAAAGCCAGGCCAGGAGTAAGCATGCCTCCCCCTACCACAACACACTAAAAAGGAATGGATTTTTACAAATTCTAGTGACATTCTTTAGAAAAGCTAAAACTTGTTCAAGAAAGCTAAGACTGGTCTCCCTGGTGGTGCAACGGTTGAACGCAGCACTATGAAGCTATCCAGAGCTACTGCAGCACAAGTTTGATACCCGGTTGGGGAGAATCCCACATGGTGTGGCAGACCTGTTCTGGCTTGCCCACTGCTCCCCTCAGCAGTGTATTTCAGTTAATCTGCCTGTTCTGCTCCCTACTCTGTCTCTGATGGGTCCTCTTACCACCCCACACCTCTGGCCTACACCCAGTTTGTATGCATAAATAAATAAAACTTTAAAAAAAGAGAGAGAGAGAAAGCTAAGACTTGTGAGTCCACACAGAGGAGGTCCTTCTTTGCTTCAGTGATAATGATAGTTCTACAGTTAACGATCATTATCATGATCACAGGTTACAAAGTACTTAATGTGCTTACAAAGTCTAAGAGTCTTAAATGTTCAGAAAAAATTCCAAGGCCCCATTTTAAGTACTGAAGTACTATGTGACCCATGTTACATTTAAAGAAACTGAGGCCAAGTGAACTGGTAGGTGACAGAGACCAGCAGATGGAGCTCCCTGGATCCCACGCCTGCTGGCCCTGGTAAGCACTGACCTCTTCTCCTGAGATTGAAACCTGGTTCTGCCAACAGGAGCCTTATCCTGCTGCTCTACACAAGGGAATAATAGTGGTTTCAAATTACATGCCCCTTTAAAAGTCAGAAAGGCAGAAAATCATGTTTCCACTCTGATCTCCAAGTTTTTCTTTAAAGGGAAGAAGAAATTAAAATTATGCATTTTTATTCCTCCGACAAAAAAGACCACATCGAAACTACCAAATAATTACATCTTCAGGCACTTGGGATTTAATAGAAATAAAGCTTAGATAAAAATGCATGATGGTAATGTGATTCCCTAGGGTGTTAAGCAAAGTTGAAATGGTGTTATTTGACCAGACAAGGGAATTCAATCCATTCTATCAGCTATTAATAGACAGAAATTCAAATTGATTGAAAGTAATTACTTTTCTTAACTTTTACTATGCCTCAGGCATCTTCTAGGTGCTTTATAGGAATTATTCTGTTTAACTGTTAAAATAACTCCATCAGGCTTTTTAAGACTAGTAGCCTTGTTTCACAGATAAGGAAACTAATGCTTAAAAGGTAAAATGATAGTGTTTTTAGTCCATTTTCAATTTATTTGATACAGAAGCCAGCACGTACTAAAGCTTATAGTTTTTTGATACACAAGGGATTTAGCCAGGATTCATGTAAATATTGCATAATTCAAGATAACAGTATTTTATTTTGAACCAATCAAATTGAAATGATGAACTCAGGTTTAAGTCCCATCTCAGAATTAAAATCAATAATAACTGGGGCCTCCCTGGTGGCGCAGCCGTTAAGCTGTCCACAGCTGTGACGCAAGTTCACCGCCCCGCCAGGAAGATTCCCACATGGTGAGGCAGACCTCTCCTGCCTTGCCCACTGCTCCCCTCAGCATGTATTTCCATCCATCTGCCTGTTCTGCTCCCTACTCTGTCTCTGGTGAACCCTCTCACAGCCCCACACCTCTGGCCTGTACCCCAGCTCGTATGCATAAATAAATAAATCTTTAAAAAAAATCAATAATAACTGAAGTCAGTTCCAAGTGGACACATTTCCACAGTTAAAATTAACAATGAGAGAGAAAACAGATAAACTACCACTGCAATGAATAATGGAAAAAATCAGAGTGTCTGTTAAAAAGGACACATAAAGAACAACTTTAGGGGAACTTCTGTATTTGCTACTTTGTGAGATCTGCATGGGTCTACCAATAGCACCACATGTGCAGGATGAAGGCCCTCACAGCTCATCTCACAATACACAGCATGTACCATGTACCCCAAATATTGAGAAATCATTAATTGGCTTCCATTTCTCTGCAAACAGTCCCAATCCTCCCATCTTCAATCTTCACATTCACTGGCGACCTGCTGCAAGGCAGAAGCACTTACACTATTTCCACTGCCTCCCTGTCCCCACCTAGGCATCCACAGAGAAGAAAGGAGACATAAAAGAAGGAGCATGATAGTTGTGAAAGAAAACTGGCTAGAAGCACTATTAAGGTCCAGCATTGGAAAGGAATTTGCATGTTCAGTGGCTCTCAGAACCCACAACAATAACATACACAGTGGGACTGAGAGTCCATGTTTCACTGCAGGTAGATTAGACAGAATTCCATTACTCCATGGTTAGCACTGGACAAATATTGTTCCTTTGAAAGGTAAAAACTCCATAAATAAATCTTATGGATATGACCAACTTAGCCTAGCATACTTACTTCAATATTAATTCTGACCACTAGTCCATTATAAAATGCAATCCCAAGAAACTCTCCATCTTGACCAATTCTTAGATTTGTTTATCTCAAATATGGTCTGCTAGCCCACAAGTATTCATTACAATTTGATGACTCATCTCTGTCTCCAGGAAGAGCTAGGTGCTCCTGCAGTGCTCTGCTAAATTGTTGTGCTGTTCCACTACTAAAATCTGAGCACCAGAGAACGGTAATTTAGCCCTTTAAATCCCCCAGTCTTTAGCCCCTGCCACATGGAAGCCTTCTGCAACCATTTGGGAAACTGAAGTGAATTAAGTACTGTAAGTATGTGGGGCTTTTCCCCTTAATTTTCTGGAGCAATCTTAACTTCAGATATTTGACTGTCCCAAAAGTATACATGCATGTTCATGCATGTCCTGGTTTTGTGGGTTTTTTGTTGTTGTTGTTGTTGTTGTTTTTTTTTTTTTTTTTTACTGTTGGGGCTAGATTCCAAGTGCCGAGACAATGGCATACTACCAGTTATCATGGGTTCCCCATCCTGATTTTTTTTCTGTGAAATATGACATGGATGGTAGTCAAAAGAGGACAGTGATAATCTGTTTATCTTTCTTTTTCTTTGGATGTTTGATATTTGCATGTTTGTGGGGGCATGCTGGGAAAGAAAAGGGGAGAGGACATGATGCCAATTCTCTGTACCATGTACTTTTCAGAAGAGGAGACAAAAGCTAGAAACAGACCCGCAGAAGGGAAAAAAGAGGGTATCTACTAGAAGACATTGATACACACTTGCAAAATCATTGTTACATACTTAACCAATGAAAGATTTGTATTCAAGGAGAAAGGATTTTTTCCAAAAACGAAAACTATTCAAGGTTAATCACACATTGGTGTGAGGCAATGATAATAATAAAAGCAGTTCCATTCTTCAGTGAGGCAAACAATCAGCAGACGTGGGATTTATTGGGAAAGCAGGCAAAGCAAAGCCATTTTAGAGCAGAAAGTCAGGTAGCCCCAGCTATGCAGGGAGGAGAGGGAGAGAAGAAACACCAGGGTCTTATTCAGGTGAAAGGGCTACCTTACCCTGGGCTTTCCCTCTCTGCTCCCCCTCCACTGCCTGGAGCTCCCACACACTGCTCTCCTCAGGTGACTTCCACTTCCAGCCATAGTCTCTTTCTCTGCCTGACAGATGCAATCACCTTTAAAAATTCCACAGGGTCACCTCCAGAAAGCCTTTCCTGTCTCCTCCCTCCCAGTCTTAATCTTCCCTAGGACTATTTAAGACAATAAACTTGAACTTCTTCTAATTAAATTCAGTCTTCTAGTCCCTAGCAGTCCAATCCAATCCCTAATCCAAATAATTGAATCACTAGAGACATTAATTGGGGTCTTAGAAAGCACCAGGCATTGTGCTGAGCTGGGAGGATGGAAAGCTGAGTATGTAAGACCCACAAGTCAAGGTGTTAAGACAGTTTAATAGAGAGAGATGCAAGTGGGGAAGATAACAAGTCTCCAAGCACACAAGTAGAAAATGACTCAAAGTGAGATGGGTGTGCCAAGGAGAAAGCAAAGAAGCTGAATCCCAGTTTTCAACAAACTAGAGCAGGGACGGAAAGGAGGAAGCAGCTACAGTGGGCAAAAAAAAAATAACCCCATGCCTCCTCTGCTCTGAATGTGATAATGTTGGGGGAGAAAGGATGGCCTGAACGAATTCCACAGATAGGTTTTTACAGACTCCACCCCCACCTCAGACTAGAGAGATCCAAGACCCCAAGGAGTACAAATCCCATAATGTCATCATCACCAAAGGGAGGACTGCTGGTAACTGAGTGTGGAGTTAAGCAGCCAGGTTTGGTATATAACAAGACATGTGGGCTTTGGGGGGCTCTTGGCTGTTCGCCAGATTTTAGTGCGCCATTTGGATTCCAGCTCAGCAGAACTGGTGGAATTCATTCTCCAATTTATTCTTTATTTTTTTCCCTTCCTTTTGTAAATCAACCTTTTATTAATTTTATTGTTTGTGCCTGCAGTTGAGTCTTAGTCTAAGTCCCTTTTTAAGTGCATGGGTGAAGACTCACAGTCAGGCACCCCATTTTATATCGGGGCTACCCTGTAACAATAACATATAATATTCCTGAGTTTTCTCCAACACAGTACAGTTGAATGTTAAATTTCAGATTTCACAGAGGAGAGAGTTCATTATGAATTTCCTTCTGGGGATGCCTGCAAATAAACATCAATGACTTGCTTCCCCAATTGGAATCTGCTCAAATCTTCCCAAAGTGAAAATGGCTGGGCATGATTGCTAGTTCAAGTGCCTGCCCTCCCTACCACCACCATTTTACACACAAACACATTCACTCCTTATGTTACTGGATGCCTTCTTCAAACACCAAAAGTCACGTGCAACATGCCAACTTGCAGAACAATTACAGTCAAATTCGTAATGCTCGAGGAAGAGCTTAGCCTCCTGTCTGCCCCTTGCCAGGGAAATGGCCACTTATCCCAGAAGGGTGAAAAGTCAGGACCTGTCCTAGTGACAGTCAGAGGTGGAAGGGGGAAGAGGGAGCTGGGAGGAGGGCAGGAGAACAAAAGAGAAAGGGAGAGCAAATCAGGCTGGGCTCCCAAGAGTTAGCAACAAAGTCTTTATCAGAATCTAAAATGTAAATCTTCCGTGGGCAACAAGATGCAAGACTCAGAAAACCCCTGGAAACTGGAGAAATTAGGAAGAGGTCCTAGAAAGGAATCGTGTCACCTAAGTTTTGGAGGTTAGTGTTCCCCATTTGAGATACTTTAGCAATAAACAAAATAATTGCCACTGTGAGTCCCACAAGGTCAGAAAGTGTTGCAACCCCAGCTGAATAAGAACCAGATACCAAAAGACATACATTTTACATACACCCCCCCTCATTTAATCCCCAGAAATGAGCCTATAAATAGGAGTTATTTCCTCTTTACAGACAAGTACCTGGGACTGAGCAAAGTTAAATTACTTGCTAAGTGTAAACAGCTTAAGCTGAGAGATGCACCAAATACATTTGATTTCCATCCTCAAATTTGTTCAAGACCAATTACCTCCTTAGCCACTCACCTGCACAAAGGGGATAATCAACACGTATTACATTTAACGGCAAACTCCTGTACCCAGAAACCACGCCGACCTCTTACGGCTGATGGGCTGTCCTGGCCCTGACAGAGGTGACTTGACCAAAGTCAGCACCACTGAGCTTCAGGCTTTGTTCCTCTCGCCCTCCCTGGTGCAGACAAGCTGTGTCCTCCTCAAAATCACCAAGGCAAAATTTAAATCTCTGTGGTTCAAAGATATTCACCCTGTGATCTGACATTTCTCATGTGGTGCTTCAAAAACGCTGACTTCTAGAGGCACAGCCAGCACGGCTCCCTGCTGAAGTAGGACACCTTTCTCAGCCACTTCTGTCACATCACGACGCAGCAGTAAGCCAAAGGCTCTGAAGCTCTGAACTCAGATGGGCTTTTCTTCTTTTATATGTGTGTTAAGTAAAGTCCAAGTTGACAGTCCTATGAATCCACATGAATCCTCTTCCTTGGGGTTTCAGAGAATAAAAGAACTTGATTCTAAATTGAGAACCTGCTCTGCCTCCATCTTCTTGGATCGCTCCTCCCTAAATAACAAACACCAGAGTCGCCTCTGCTATGTAATTTGCCTGAGGCTCTGGAGAGGCCATATCATGAGTGCATAGCATGACAGACTGCTAGCAACTTGCTGCTACCCGGTGTAGGGGCAGGCAGACACCAGGAGCATGTTCTCTAAGCAGCTACACAGACGGGTAAAGGAAAGGAGGAGTTCTGGAGCCCTTGATGGCTTTTTAGGCTTTTAATTTTCTTTCGTGAGAGGCAACCAGGTACAGGGCAGGCTGGGGGGCTGGGAGGCTGGCAGGTCTCCCAGCCCCCAGGAACCTTCACTCTCTCGGGCTCTCAGGCATTCTCTCAGGCGTTCTCTCATGGTCTCTCTGCTGCACCCTGAGTGGTTCTCAGCTCCCTGCCGCTTCTCCTGCTGCTGCCGCTGCTGCTCCTTCACCTGTGACATCACCCTTTTATGCTCAGTCTCTCCAGGCCCAGGTGTGCCCACTCAAGTAGGCCCATACTCCACTTCAGGTGCCACCATGAGTCATGCGTGTAGGCCTGCAGAGGTCTATCTTTGATGGGAGGGTGGAAAAACCTGATCATTCTTCCATGTACCCTATACCCTGACTACACCAAATCAATTACAGACAACCAGAGAGTGTTGAAAGTAGCTAACGCTCAACTACCTCCTTCTGTATTCAGGAGACCTTTTTAAATGCATATATTAAGTTATTTAAACTTCACCACCAGTCTATGAGATAGGCACTCACAATATGCCCATTTTAGAAATGAATCTCAGGATGCCCAAACAAGCATTCCAAATGCTCCACAGATTTTTTTTAAAAGATTTATTTATTCATGCATACAAGCTGGGGTACAGGCCAGAGGCGTGGGGCACAAGAGAATTCACCAGAGACAGAGTGGGGGGCAGCACAGGCAGATCGACCAAAATACACTGCTGAGGCGAGCAGCGGGCAAGGCAGGAGAGGTCTGAAGCGCCATGTGGGAATCTCCCCTGTCCAGCGTCGAACATGCGTCACTGCTGCCGACAGCTCCACAGCGCAGCGCTTAACTGCTGCACCACCAGAGAGGCCCGCCCCACAGATTTTTATTAGAGAGAAGACGAAATCAGACTGCCTGGCTTCGGCACTCACCCCCTGTATCAATCTCTTCTACCATCAGTCCTGCTCTGGCTCATTTTGAAACTGTAAGTATTCTCCCAAGTTAGTGAATATAACACGAATTTTACTCTTGCTCATGTGTGATTTCACCTGCCAAACAGTAGAAAAATGCGAAAGACTGTGCTGAGTTGACTTAAGCAGCATAGAAACACACAACACACACAAACACACACACACACCCTCTCAAATGTCTCTAAGTTACCTGAGCTCACAAGTGTTCTGAGATACACCCATTTGGTGCTACAACGTTCCTTCAGATGTCAGATCTACCTCCTTCTACAAGTTCACAGTAACTAATGAGCTGCAATCCTTCCAACAGTGTCATGAACTGTGCCTGCCAAAGTTAATACTTAATACCCGCCTCCAATATGAGCATATTCAAACACAGGGACTTTCAGGAGGCAATTAAAGTGAAATGAGATTCTAAGAGTGGAGTCCTATTCCAATGTAACTGTGTCATTCTCTGGAAAGGAAGAGACATCAAGAGGAGCACCTACAGATGAAAGATCACAAAATACCACAGGAGAAGGTGGCCATATGCAAACCAAGGAGTAAGGCCTCAGAGAAAACCACCCTGTGACATCTTGACCTTGAACTTCCATCCTTTAGAACTACAAAAAAAACATTTGTGTAGTTTAAGACAGTCAGTGGTATTTTGTTATAGCAGCCCAAGCAAACTAATGTACCAATGATAACTTAGAAGCAGACTTTAGGTCTTTTACAAGGTAAAATGCATAATTTACCACAGTCTTTATATATTTCTTAACCATTTAACTGTGTAAAATTGTGCTGTTTTTATTAGGATAATATATTTTTTTAATGTGTCAGATTATGCTTATGAGTGTTGTGCCCCTGACTATTTTTCTCATAATCTCTGTTGTATTTGTTTTGAGTTTTTTAGTGTGCAGTTTTGCACTGGATTTAGGAATGCTGTGTCATTTTATAGCATAGGTGACTGTACTGCCACTCAGGAATAAATGATTTATAAATCTTGAAGATAAAGCACCAAATATAATGTTTATTAGAGTCTTGTTATTAACTCTGGTGAGGTCGGTTCTATTTAAAAAAATCTCACAAACGACAAGAACTAAGGTCAGATACATTGCATGTACCTGTATTTGTTTGGACATATAGTAGAATACAATACTGTATAGGTAGTAAAAAGTAAAGTATTTATGGTGATAAGCTTTGGAATGATTTTTCCCAATCTTTATGAACAATAAATATGCATTTATACATCCTGTCTAATCAAAGTTGAATAGAGTGACTTTCATGAGTCTCTTCTAAATCACAAATGTTTTTTAAAATAAACAATAAAGGGAAATGGCATACAGAGTCAAAAAATGGCAGATGGAATTAAAGACACTAAACATTAATAAACTCACTTATTCCTTTGACCTACTCAGCACCACCCAAGTCCATGTTGAATAAAGTTATTGAAAAAGTTTTTATCTACCAAACTGTTAGAAATTTAGGATCTAAAGAAAAACTGACCGGCAGTAGCTAATATGCAGCCAGCTTGACCAAAGCATGATATTTTTAGCAAAAATCTATTTTCCTTAATTAGCCAGTACTCATGAATTAGAGGCCCAGCCGTATGCCACCAAGGAATGTGAGAGGCTTAATCTAAATGGAAAACCTGAGTTCACTTGCCACAGATGGTGGATCTAGAATGGAAAGAGGAGGAAAGTTTGAAAAACTTACTCAAAGCAAAGGAGCAGACTCTCAATAGTCCAGTTCCTCAATCTTCAGAAATTTTGTACTGAAAGTAATACTGCCTTATGAATACAAACCCAAAGAGGTCTTGGTTGAACTAAATGAAAATGCACAATATCAAGTCACCACGTATCAAGAATATTAAAAATCTGCACACTAATTACAGAGCTGTCCTAATGTTCCTGTTATGGGGCAACACTCTGAGCAATAGATGACTGACTGGTGCTATAAGCCACATTCTCTTTATTGAAATTCTGAAAGAATTGCTAACAGGACTGTAGTCCTAAAAGAAGGATCTAGCAAACTGTGGCTTGCCAGTCAAATCCAGTCTGCATTCTGTTTTTATACATCCCATGAGTTAAGAACAGGTCTTAAATTTTCAAATGATTGAAAACAAATTTTTAAGGAATAATTCTTCATGACAAATTCAAATGCCAGTACCCATAAATAAAATTTTATTCGCACTCAGCCATGCACATTTGCTTCCTCTAAGGCTGTTTTTGTGTTACAACAGCAGAGTTGTAACTGCAACAAGGTTTGTGTTCTAAAATATTTGTTATCTGGTCATTTACAGTAAATGGTCCCTCACCCTTTCTGAACTCTCTCCAAAGTTAAAACTGACCTGAATACAACACAGAAATTTAAATCATTTAAAAGAAGAATCTTGAATACCAAGGCATTCCGTGAGTCAACCAAGTGTTAATAACAACTAGGCCTGCAACTATTAATGGAAAACACAACACCATCACAATAGCAAGATAACACTCAATTCTGTACTTTTCAAGAATTAAGAGGTTGTCCTTCAATTTTATGATTAATTTTTTCCAGATTCATGAACAGCACTGACATTGCTGATTGTGTATCCCCCAGTACTTCAAACAGGAAGCTGCCAATTATCTAGAAGAGAATACTTTTATTCTACTTTCAAAAACTGCATCAATCTCCAGGAGAACTTTCATAGTAAACTTGAGACATAATGTTCATGTCATGATCCCATGGAGAAAATGATCAAAACTGACTTTTCTGTTTGGCAAAGTTTTGTCCATCAACAGAATCGGGGATATATGAAAGATTCTAAGACAGCTTACGAAAAGAAACAGCTGACTTTTTTTCTCCCCACAAACAGGTGGCTGGGTTATGAATACGTTGAAAATACTCACCACACAATTTCCTCAGATCAAAGATTGATGTGAAATACAGGGATATGAGAACTCAACTTGTTTCCTGTACAATTCTACTTTCCTCTCACCTCGATGATTAGGCTCCACTGTCTCACTGAGGTCACGAGACAGCACTGCCAACTTGTCTAAGTAAAACAGTTACCAACATAACAACAATGAAGGACTTGGGGACATGAGGGAAACTGGTTAAGCCACTTCATAGATTATGAATATCACAGGGTTTCTTTGCAGAAACAAAATCAGTTTCAAAAGGTTCCTAGATTTTGGTCAGTCTGCTGTCACTAAACAGAAGTATCAAAATATGGCAGTATTAGTAAATTGTTTTGCTCAGCATTAACTCTAAAATGGAATTTCTAAAGAAAAGAAAATCTTGGGCTCTCATCTGACAGCACAGGTTCCATATGGGGCAAACATCAATGCAAATATATTAATACTAATCTGTGAAGTATACTATTTCTTGCACTACATTTTCGGATTATCGTACAGATTTACCTTTCCAGTCATAGGAAACTGCCTAAATGAAAGTCATATATAATATTTCCTCCCAGACAAGTGCTACTAGACGTACTGCACAATATTCAAGAATGATGAGCACAGGTGCTCAGATCAGTGGGAAGCCATTTATTTTGACATCTTACTCTGTTTCATGATGCATATATTTTTTATTTTTATATTGTCCTGGTACAATTGCCGAAGAAGGAAGTTATGAGTTTCAGCAGCCTGAAAACATGACTCCCATCAGCACTGGCCTTCATTCAGAACCACTTTCCCCCAAGATATCCCACATGATATCTCATTTTTATATAATCTTCACTTCCTCTCGAAAAATCTCTATCTCAGTTACAATAGGATTTAAATGCATCTGGAAGAAACATGCATCAAAACTAGCACATCTATGAATGAGTGACATCAAGTAGAAAGAAAAAAAAAACCACGCCAATGTTTCAGCACATTACTTGCTGAACATCTTCTTCTACTCAGTCCTTCTGCACGAAATGAGCCTGCCAAAGCCTGGACCTGCCAGCAGATGGTTACCAGCCCTGGTTGGCATGCACACTGGGGCTGCTCCACACTGCTGAGAGATGAAACACAATGCCCTAAGTGGATTCTAGACTTTCTAAAATAGTAACTTATGTAACAGGGGAAAAAAGAATCTTTACATTTGGGCCCTATATCTACAAGCCCCGAACCTGAATTGTGTTGCTTTCTATTCAGTTTTTAGCATTTCTGTACGTTAGTCATTTCTCTTCAGATATTGGTGCTCCCTAACAGAGGATGTACACTGTAAATACTCAGGATGTTTCTTCTAAGATATATATGCCCAGGCCCCACCTGGGTCACCATCCTGAATCAGACATCCTGGGGCAAGGCCTGGGCATGTGTATTCTGAAAAGCTTGCTTTTCAGATTATAATGTGCATCTTGGTTAAGAACAACTATAACAAGTCTTTTTTTATATTGATGAGCAAATGACTCTGACAAACAAATGAGCATACATAGCCCAATATAATTCTGCTTTATTCCTTGTGGTATTACTTAAATGTCCTCCTTTGCCACCCCATTCTTTTCTCTGAATGTTTGCCTTTGAAACTCTCAGAGTTTTCCACAGTTCAGTAATTTTCCTACACAAACTTTAGGTTAAGTCATTGTACTTATGCACTTTTTTGGGGGGCAGTGGGGGCGTCAGGATGCCAACTTGGATAAGCAAAGCCTTCCAAAACAACACCATTTTAAACAGTCATTTAACAGATATTTATTCAGCAGAGTCTGTATGTTGTAGTAAAGGCTGAGAAGAATGCAAGGAAAACATGATGTGGTTCCTGTGTTTCAGGGAGCAATATGATATAATCATGGTGAAAACATGTAGACAAATTAAGAATAACTAAATAATCACATAAAAAGCAGTGATTCCATTTAAATTATCCAAGAGCGGGCCTGAGATTTGAAGAACGGGTAGGGGCTAGTGGCACAGAGCAGAGGATGTAGGTGTTCCCTGCCAGAACACAACACAAAGAGCCTAATATTTATCCTATAGTTCTAAAAAAAAATTATCAAGGTTTTAAAGCAGCAGAACATGGAGAGAGTATTTTAGGCACATGTAATTTTTTGTAGCAGATACACTTTCTATGAATATAATATAAATAATGTGACCTACGAGGACAATTAAGACCTGGGACAAAGCTGTGGCTTTACAAAGAACGAATAGAACTCGGTGGTTGATTGGTTTGAGTTTAATGCAGACGAGCAGACAATAGGAAAAGGAAAGTCAGGAGTAGAAGTAAATGAGAAATGCCAGTTGGAAAAAGCAGAACAACAACTCTGGAGAAACATCTGCATTGGACATGGCTTTGGAAGAAATTGGTGAAAGGAAGGAACTTCTACGGTGAAGGTGGCGAGAAGAATAGGAAATTAAGATGTTGAGGCTCTTAAAATTAAGAGGTATAAGTCTTTATAAAAGGTCCCTAACACACCACAGAGAAAATGGAGAATAAATGATGCTAATAAAACCTCCAGAGAGGCAGAATTTAGGGGCAACCCAAAAGCCAAGAGAGAAGAGTATTCCAAAACAAGTTCATCATCAATACAGTCTTCTTCCACAGAAGTCAAAGGTCACTGGTATTAACTCAGTTCTAGTCTCGGCAAACTGAGTGTCCTAACCCTGCAGGTGATCTTTTCCTTTTGATCTGTTAGTGCTGGTTGGGTATACCCATCATCTAGCACATGGATGGCTATTTTTATGCATACATACTCAAATAGTATATCTTCTTGATGCTATATATAGCTTAAGAGATTATAATCAATATCATTGTACTCCCACCCCCATTATGCCTTCACATTGCCATGCCTCTAACAATAATTTAGAAGTTATTTATTTTTTTTTATTAAAGATTTATTTATTTATACATACAGCTGGGGTACAGGCTAGAGGTGTGGAGTGGTGAGAGGCTTCACCAGAGACAGAATGGGGAGCAGAACAGGCAGATCAGAAATACACTGCTGAGGGGAGCAGCGGGAGAGGCAGGAGAGGTCTGCCGCACCATGTGGGATTCTCCCTGGCTGGGCATTGAACTCGCATTGCTGCTGCCGACAGCTCCACAGTGCAGCACTTAACTGCTGCACCACCAGGGAGGCCCTAGAAGTTATTTTTAAACGATTGTAACAATGACATTCTTGTGGCTGTGGTATGCCAATAAGGACCAGCAAAATTCAGGGAGAAGATACAGATGCTGGCGTAGTGTTGAGTCTTGCTGTTCAAAATGTGTGGTCCGTGGGCCAGTAGCATCAGGATCACCTGGGAACTTGTTAAAAATGCCATCTCGGATGGAATTAGAGGGGATCATACTCAGTGAAATAAGCCAGAAAGAAAGAGAAAAATATCGAATGGTTTCACTTATAACAGGACTATAAGGAAACCAAATAGGAGAGAGACAGTCAGCGGTGGGGGGTGGGAGGGAGGCAAGGAAAAGCGCACAAAATGGAATAGAAAAGAACACAAGGGACCATGGAGATGGATCACGGGTGAATTGGTGGTGGGCTACCCAAGGGGAATACAAAAGGTAAAAGACATAAATAACAATAAAAACATATATTTAAAAAAAAAAAGCCATGTCGGCTGTCATCCCTGACTGAATCAGAATCTTCACTTTTAACAAGACCCAGCTGACTGACTCTTAGGCACACTAGCATAGAAACCGGTGAATACAGTATAGAAAGGGCTGGCACTCTGTATTTCCAAAGTAGTTAGTTGGAGGAGGGGAAGCCGGCATGTGCGTTTCAGCATGTGATGTGTGGCAAGATCCAATGTCACCCTTGCTCAGACATGAGGGTCAACCATAGAGCCCAAGCCTTTTGCATAAGTGTCAAGGCTAGGAAACAACTTCGGCTTTTGGTCAGGAGAAGCCCAGATACATAAATACTTCTTCCATAAACTGCCACTAGTTCAACTATAGGAAGGGATTTGCAGATTGTATCTACTAGGTTGTTGTTTTAGGTTTTATAAACATTCTGACCTCCTGAAGGCCTTGTTTATGCTCCCCGTATTCATCCAGCCCTTGTCATTTATACTATCTTCCCTCCCCTCTCATTTCTCCTGTAATGTTAGAGTTTTTCTCCAAGCTTTAGAATGCACTTGCTAAAATAATTTTTTTGGCTTAACTGAAAGTAAAACCTGAAAATACAACGTGAACCCCAAATAGAAAGCGCCTCAAGGAAGGTAGCTACACTGACAGCATCGTTGTTTAAGTGACCAGAGGTCAGTAAAATGCTCCCAAAGGAAAGAACTGATAGACAAAGACAAAGAGAAACCCCAAAGGATGAACAGCAAGTAGACCTGGGAGTCTGGCGGGGAATCTTTCCTTTGTTGGGGTTGTGGCTCAATGCTTTGCTATTTCTTTAACTTTCCTAAAAGGAAGTGTATTGAGTGTCAGTACTTCCAAATATCACTGTGCTAGAAGGGATCTCTGTGAGTCTTTTATTATTTTTAACAGCTTTATTGATCTATAATTTACACACCATAAAGTTCACATTTCAGAAATGGAGGAGACATTCTGTCCGTTCTCCCCACCTTCAAGCAATGCTTCATTAAACTCACCCAGGGAAATAATACTGCCATTTCTTAAATCTCCAGGAATATAGGACATTGTCATGACCCTCTGGTAACATTTCTAGTATCTCAGCTGTTATCAGTGGAAAGAACATTTTCACAAAGTCCCTTCTATTAAAATTCCAACGATGAAAGTAATGACTTTCCAGTGCTATATTTCAAAGGTGGATGACTGAAAATACCAGTTAACTCCTGTAATCTTCCTATTTTGCAGAAACTCTATTAGGTAGCCAATGTCATTTACTGCAGTCATTGTGAACATCACAAATTCTTATACACAATCCTTCACCCAGACTTCTGTGGACTATTTTAGCACCCAAAGGCATGCTTTTTGTTGACTGTTGGAGCCTGTACTGAACTGTATTTTCACCCCACGGATGGAATAAGAACTTAGGCTAGGCTTTCTTTCAAAAAGAAAAACAACTTACATGCTCTCGCAGAACCGGGTGAGTGTGCTTGGCTTCTCCTGGTTGCGTCTTTGTCGAAACCAGCGCTGAATGCTGCGAACATCCCAGTCTAGTTGCTTGGACAGGCCTTCCAGTCGCTTCTCATCGGGATGCTATGAAGGAAGTACCAGGAAAACCATTTTCATCTTCATCATAAACAGATCTCCTCTCCATGTGTCAGGATTTTCCTCTTACATTGACTATCTGCTATTGTGATTTCTACATTAACTACTGGGAACTTGGGCCCTGCATTTACAGCACCAATATTAACAAGCACTTAGGACAAGAGAAGTTATTCATTATGAAACGACATTGAAAAATACAGATCCTGCTCTAATGCACTTCTCATCGGCATGGATTCGATGGGAACAACCACTCCACTGTGTCCAATGCAATAACCTTCAAGGTTGCAGTTGGGGAACATGAACTTGCAAAGTGGCATCATTCAAATATTACCTTCTTAGGATATTCAATACATACATTTTCATAAATATTTTAAATTCATTGTGAATCATATCCTCCAGCAATAAAATGCCAAGTCTTTGTTTAATTTTAATCTTTTTTGGCCTGAATTCCATCCTCATGTAAAACTAGAAGCCCTGTGTTCTTTATTATTTATATTTATCTGTATTCCCTTACCCATACATACCCTTACTTTCAATATTTTTAATTACTTATGTTAAGGCATTCCTTTAAAGCTTTGTAACCCAAATATGAATGTTTCATTAGATGAGTCAAACCCTTTCACAGGTACTGATATAAGTAATAAGAATATTTATAGCTCCCTCACTTTAATTATGTTATGCTTTCTGTTTTGATGATTTTAAAACAATTTTTATTTTAACAAATCAAATGCAATTTATCTTATTTTCCTTCCTCTGGTGATTACTTTTTGTTATAGTGGCTATCCATATAGTCATAATACTTCCATTTATTTTCAATCAATCATAAGTCTATATAAGTAATACTGGAAACCAGTGAATTTCCTCTTCCTCCCCGAGTCAGTATTAGTCAATAATCTTCTCTCAGATTTTATTCTTTGTTGTAAAATATGTTCATATTTCTATTACTCAATTTGGCTGCTTAAACTGACATGCCTTGTCTCCCAGCTACTGATTAAATAATCAGTGAAATTATTGTACTTCCCACCCTCTCAATTATTGTTAGTTGTGTAATTTTTACACTGTCACAGCAGATAATGTTTACATTCTGTTCTAGCATCCAAATCCTCAATTTATTTTGGTTCAATTGTTTAAAATTATTCAAAACTCACAAACATTCCCTGACAAACCTTAGTCTGATAATCCTTAGTCTGTTGAAATTAATGTTTTAACAGTTTATTCAAGAGGGACTTATAAGAACAACTCCCACCAACCCCAATTTTTGCATGTTAAAATATGTTCACTTTTAGACATTACAATGTAAAAACAATTTGGCTAAACATAAAATTCTTAGTTCACATTTTCCTGAAAATACTGTTCTCCTGAATGTTGCTATAAAGAAGACTAAATTCATACTGATTTTTTTCCCTAGAAAGTCTTGGCGCTAACCTTGTTGGGTTAATTTTTACTATATTTTTATTAACATATTGACGTGAGCCACCATTTATTTTAGTAAGTTTCTTGAATAAGATCTTTCAACACTTTTTTTTCTACTTTACTTTTTCCTTAAGCGTTTTCATTTATGAAGATATTTGATCAGCTTGGTCTATATACCTAATTATTTGAGCTTTTTGTTTCATTTAATTCAGTTTTACTATTTCTGTCTCTCATGTTCCTTCCTGAGTTTTCAGCAATGTTTAATGTTTCATGTATTCTTTCTTTTCAATTTTTAAAAAATATTTATTTATTTATGCATATAAGATCTGGGGTATAGGCCAGAGGTGGGGGGGGGTTGAGAGGATTCACCAGAGACAGAATGGGAAGCAGAACAGGCCGATTGACTGAAATACACTGCTGAGGGGAGCAGCAAGTAAGACAGGAGAGGTCTGCTGCACCATGTGGGAATCTCCCTGGCTAGGGATGGAACTCGTGCTGCAGTGGCTGCCGACAGCTTCATAGGCTGAGACTTACCCCGTTGCACCACCAGGGAGGCCCCAATTTTTTCTTAATTTCTGCAATGGTTTCAGTACTTTCCACCCACCAGCTCACACTACAGCTCTTTCTGCTGACCAAATATTTTCTTCTGTAGTTCTTATATTTCGTTTCTATGGTCCTTTCTCAAAATATTACTGTTTCATTATCTTTTAAATTTATGGTAAAATATTACATCACAATTTTCGTTAGACCTGTAAAATTGTAGCCTCAATTTTTTTGGTAACAATTTTTGTTAATAAATGGGCTACATGTTCATTCATTTGTCCTTGAGGTTGTGTGGGCCCTTCTTTATTACTCATGGCGGAGTGAATTTTCCTGATCAGTTCCTGGTAGTTTGGAGAGCCGAAAAGGTGCTCTTGCAGTTCAGCTGCCCACAGGGTAGACTGCTTCCTGAAAATGTGCCCTTCACGTGTTGTCTCTGTATCCCCTCCCTTTTCTAAATGAAAATGAGTCCAGGGGACATCTGAGGACTCACCAGGTCCACTACCCAGAGTGGTTAACAGTGGACAGAGCTTCATCTCCCTCACCTTCAGGAGCTGTGTTTTTTGCTCATTTCCCTGAAATCCACGCCCACTGAGTTCTTTAGCCACACTTCATGTTTTTCACTTCCTCCTTCTTCTGTCCAGCCCCAACTGCTTTTATTTTTTTTCTTAGCCTTTATATATTTTTTGAAAACTAGGAGATAAGTATCTCCTACTTACCAAAAATAGAGTTTGTGAGATTTTCCTTTCTTTTCCCCCTCCAGGTATATTTTTATTTTTTTAATTGTTTGATGTTTTCTTTTTAAAGATTTCCAAGGAAAGAAATGAATAATGTTGGGGCCTCTCTGGTGGCGCAACAGTTAAGTTGCTGCACTGTGGAGCTGTCAGAAGGCAGCGGCAAAGCGAGTTCAACGGTCCCAGACAGGGAGATTCCCACATGGCGCAGCAGACCTCTCCTGCCTGGCCCACTGCTCCCCTCAGCAGTGTGTTTCCGTCCATCTGCCTGTTCTGCTCCCCACTCTGTCTCTGGTGAACCCTCTCACCACCCCCACACCTCTGGCCTATACCCCAGCTCTGTCTGTACCCTAGCTTGTATGCATAAATAAATAAATCTTAAAAAAAAAAGAAATGTATAATACTGACCCATATAGAGATTTTTTACCAGAAATAACTAATAATTAATTTTAATAATCATAATCAATACCAGGAGGGAAAAGAAAAATAAAAAGTGAAGAGAGAGGACAGGTCTAAGAGGAGAATAAGGGAGAAAAAACTACAGGAAACCTCTTCATAATTTTTGAAATAAAATGTGACATACCAAAAGTGGATTATGATGATTTCTCTGGTTTTACAACTGACAATTCCCTTGATAGGGAATGATTTGATTAGAAAAGTGAGGATTATAAATACCTCCCAGTGATCAGTTATACACAGATATCTGGATATAGTCAACTAAGTAGCTCAAAAATATTCACTAAAGGAAAATAATCATTCTATTCATTTGAATGAGCCCAACAACCCATAATCTTGGACCCCATCCCAAATCAACTGAATCAGATCTGTTGAAATAGGCTGAAACAATGTGCATTTCAGTCCTCAGGTGATCTTAATGCAAACTAAAGAGTGGAAGCCACTGGCCCAAATAGATGCCCCCTCATTTACCGATGACTGCGAGCCCAAGGCAGATGCTGAGAAGCAGCACAGGGATGTTCCAATATACCTCAGGCCAGTGACTCAAAACCAAGACCTCTAATTATTTTGCAGTAGGGATCAGTGCTCTGCAATGTTTATAAAACATTAGATTTTACTGAAGAGACACACCAGCAAACAGATGTTCCCTCCTAAGGAAAGTCTGCTGGAGCATATAAAAAGGTTCAAATTTATCAGTTAATTTCATAGCCAAGAACAACAAAGTCAGGATATGTGATCAGTGTAGTCCCAAAGAGCCCCACATTCTGAAAAGCCCACACTGGGGCTTAAATTCCTGTGGTTGTGATCTTGAAATTCTTAATCATCTTACATGGAATCAGTGGTTCCTAGATGAAGTTCAAGGGACAGTAGGGCATGTTTCAAGAATTGGAGGCTAGGCCCACACACGGTCCCACTACTTCCCCCAGATGAGTTCTAGGTAACTTCCTTGTCCCCTGGCTCACCAGACCCTATCACCCCTGTGCACCCCTGCCAGTGACTACTTCTGCTATGGATGCAAGCACGGAAAGGGCTGAGATTAGTGTGCCCACCCCACAGTGTCTCAGGGTCAAACATGGCGTCTGCCAACTGTACCCCAGACTGGCAGCACTCTTGTTAGCAGGGCAACTTGGTGGTGCCAAGTCTTTTGCTCAGTCCAACAGGGGCACCTCATGTGTTCTGGTGCAGAGATTGCAATACACTTGGAGGTCAGTCTTGAGGTATTGGGCCCATGAAAAGGGGAGAGGACTGCCTCAAATTCTTCACTCCTGGTCTGGGCATATCAGCCTGGGATCTGGCAAGAGGCAGAACACACCAGCTAGCGGGTCACATGCATGCTAAGTCACAGTGTGGAGTCCCAGATACCCATGAGGGTCTGTACTTACCTCATGAATATCCCCATGCAAGAGAGAGGAACAAAAACACCTTGACAGGTCGAGAGAGCCTATGGAAGTAAGCTTTATATTTTTATGCCTTTAAGGGCACTTTTTTCATGCTTTTTGAACAAGGGGTTCCACATTTTCATTCTTCACTGGTCTACACAAATTATGTAGCTAGTCCTATACACAGCAGATTTTAAGAGTTTTGAGGGTACATCCCAACACATTTGAAAGATGATAACACTGCCCTCCTCAAAAAGTGGCTTGGAAGCATGGTCAAGGATAGGATGTGAGATGATCACTCAAACATGTAGACAGTGGCCAGCTCCTCCCCCTCCTATTTCAAGTCCAGTCAACTGAAACACTACGCTCTTGTGTCATAAACAGCACGGGAGAATTATGAAGAACTCAAGGAAAAAGAGATACTTTTGCTGTATTTATAATTAAAACATGAACCTTCTGCTCTAATCATATAAAAACTTCCAAAGGAATCACCTTGGAAACTAAGAGAATATGATCTTTAAAATTAGCTGGAAGCAAATATTCTCTTGAGTGCCAACCTAGTTGCAGAATTCTGTTTATTACCTTTACAGAGGAAATTTCTTCAACAACCAAAAGGCAATAAACATAAGGTGAGAGAAATAAACAGTCCACTGCAGGACTTCTAAAGGGAGGTAAAACATTTGGCCGGGAAAGTCATTTTATTCTGCATCTAGAATACTGTATATTTAGTGCATTTAGAACAGTTCATAAGATAAATAGAAATATGTTATAATCACATTAAAAACTGAGCCAGGAAATGCCCTATGCATCTTTTGCTTAAACAGAGGAAAAGGTATTTTCACTGCAGTAAATTCTCATGTTAAGTAAAAATGCGAGTTTTTTCCTTAATATTTTCTTCCTTTAAATACCACAGGATATGTGTCCCTTAAGGTTGGAACTTGGAAATCTAAAATCATCCCACCAAACTGCCAGAACTTTTTCTAAAATTCCACTCATTCTTCTCTTCCTAGCAGAGCGCTATGAAAAAACACTTGGTACTTTCTTACAATTCTCCAGGAAAAAAAAAAAAATGCTATTTTAAAAAGGATAGACGGGGAAACCCTAGAGAAATGGCCATAAAACAAACAAAAATGTTTGAATAGTTGAGTCAACAGTTTTAAGATGAGACAAATAATATAAATGGCTAGCAACACAATTACCAAAAATGGAATAAAATTTACTTAACACTGTCAAATCACAACTTAAATGCCTGAGTAAATCTCCCAGAAAAATGAAAGGGGAAAATGAACCATCTGATATAAAAACACACACTACTTCTCATAAAGTGTCACATTTCTCTCCTTTGTCCACATAACAGTCTGAAAAGAGATACATCAGTTCTATTAAGAATAATAAGATAGTTGGATGCTGTGTTTTGCTTTATATTCTTACAGCCTTAGATTGAGGGTTTCTGACATTTCTTTGCTCTTCCCTCTGTGTGATGGAGATAGTGGCTGGGGGTTGAGGTGGGGGAGACAATCTCACCTTCTCTTCTCTCTTCCCCTTCTATTTCTACTTTGGACTTTTACACTTTCGGAGAGATCATCTCCTCTTCCATTTTTCTATAGTGAAGCTATAACTTAGGCATCTCCAAACTATCTTCTTTCTTTCATGTTGTAACTTCCATCCAATGATTCCCTTTTTCCATTTACATTCACAACCATGAGAACACATGGGCAATGCAATAAGCAAATTGGCATTTTTTGTCACAAATAAATTCTATCTTTTACATCTACCCAATCTCCTCTCCAATGTTCCATCCAGCCCTTATGAGGACCATCTCACATATTGTGAGATTAAAAGAGACACAGCATCAGAAGAATCACTATGTAACCCAAATTCTTTTTCACAGACAGGCCTCTAAAATCAACTTAAAAGTAAACAACTGTGTCTCAAACTTGCCCACATTTATTCAGTTTCTGTTCATTTTGGTATGATCATAACACTTGTGAGTTTGAGCACAAACTCAAGAGCACACTTTGCAGCAAAAAGCACACTTTGTGGGCAAAGGAGATTTTCAAACCTCAGAGAGAAGGGACTGGATGATTCAGACTAAGAATGATGTTCATAACAATTCATATTCCAGAGAAAGAAAATCATACCTTTGTAATGGCAGTGAAGACCTTTTCCAGAATGGCATTTGGCTGGGCAATTTGTGGTCCATTGGCCTGAATGCTGAGAGCTATGGCACATGGTCTGGCTACAAATCTAAAAAAAAAAAAAAAAAAAAAAAAATTAGAAGTTATTCTTTCTATAGCTGTTTTAATGTCACAGTTACACACACCAAATTTAACTCTTTTCCCCTCTTTTAGTAGCCCAGCAGTAAAAGTAAAAAAAAATAAATCCTTTTAAAACATTTGAGACTCCTGTTCAAGGACTAATGAGCTTCAACAGACAGAAGGACTACAGAATTGAGAAATATAAGATCATAGGTGAGATGTAAAAATAAAATAAACCATGACTTTAAATGATGTAATTTATATTCTTATGGACACCTGACTTGCCATAGTCATGTTATATTTTTACTGTGAGAAAGTGTTTACTAGGCATCTGATTACACATGTAGGGAGTGTGCTTTTGATGATCCCTAGACATAAAATTGGCCACTTTGTCTCTATAATCAAAGTATGCTATATTTGTCCTCAATCTCTTATGGTTTCTTAAAAATCTCTTTGTGGTTATTTGCTTCTTTCACATAAGGAGTAATGAAGGATGTCAAATGGCAAGTTGAAGAGTCTGAACTGATTATCAGCATCAGCTGCACTATTTTCATCCTAAGCACATGAGTATGTCAAGAAGAATGGGAAGATGTAGGTTCATTTCTGATCACGTTTGATGTGCGACTAAAGGATTAAAAAAGTCAAGCAGAGGGCATGGGGCTCCAAGGGGATGGTGACATCTCTAAAACATTTTTTAAAGGAAAAACATTTGCAGCTTTACAAGTTGCTTTAGACTAAATGTTCAGAAATACAGTTCTGTAATGTTCCTTTTCAGTAGTGACATTTAACAATGTCTACTAATACAAAATAATTTAATGTTATGTTAAAGTATTACCCAAGTGTATTTCATAGTGGCCAAAGGCCACGACTAATAAATGTACAAAATAGATCAAGGGTAAATGTTAGATGAAGATCCTTTAATAACAGTGGATGACATTGAAGAACAGTAGACAATTTTTTTAGAGTGGAAGTAATTAAATTTACATGCATGGTACCACATATACCACTTGATATTATTTCAAGTAAAAGAGAAGGTATTTAGTCAAACAGGAAAACAGAACAGTCAACATGTGAATCTAAACCAGGGAAGATGTACACAGAAATGTTCTAAAATACCTATAATTCACTGGGCTCTCAGGGTCAAAGTTCAGAAGAAAAAAAAACCATCCTTTTGCAGGATATAAACCTAAAAACTAAAGTCTATGCAGAACCTTTGCGTTGCACTTCTTAATTCTTTTTAATATAAGATCACCTAAGACATATTACTCTATGCCCATAACTTCTTTTTTTAAAGATTTATTTATGCATACAAGCTGAAGTACACACCAGAGGCATGGGGTGGCGAGAGGGTTCACCAGAGACAGAGTGGGGACCAGAACAGGCAGATCAACGGAAACACACTGCTGAGGGGAGCAGCAGAAGAGGCAGGAGAGGTCTGCCACCATGTGGGAATCTCCCCGGCCTGGGAATCTCCCCGGCCAGGTGTCGAACTCGCGTTGCTGCTGCCAACAGCTCCACAGTGCCACCGGGGAGGCCCATATGCCCATAACTTCTCAAAGAGAAGTGCAATCTTTTCCTAACAACTCTGGGTCTTCACTATAAACAATAATCATGGAGCTACAGTTGAAATTTAGGAGCAAAAGAAATAAAATTTGATAGGTAATGATCACAGAAGGGATTACAGAATTTGTTTCGTTGTCAGAATTGCCTGTTTTGTGGTTATTTCCCTCTTCATCATAAAGTATAATGCAGGGGGTATGATATGAGATCCAGCAAATGTGAAGAAATAAAAACAAAAAAAGGTAAGACAGAAAATTAATTTGTTGTGAAGACCAGAATCAACTCTTCTAAGGGTTTCCTCCTACTGTTCCTTACAAATTCTTCTCAGTTCTCCCTCATATTCCCTATGCCCACATTTTTGGAAACTCTGTGTTCAGAACCCCTTTTGGAATTTGTCATCATCATCCTTGTAACATCTTCCTTGCCCAGTACACTCTTTCTTCTAATGTGTCAAGAGACTGAATGCAGGAGGACCATTTCATCTGTGTATAGGCCATGACAATGCCTGTGAGTACAAAAGAAAAGGCCAAGAAATTTGGTGAACTATCTCTCCAGTAAACACATTTTCACTGCTGCTACCAATATTTAGAGAGCTGTTTTAAGAGTTCAAAGACCTTCTCCCATGCCCTGCAACAACGCATGAACAGATAGTATCAAAAGTGAAGAAATCTATTTAACAGAATCTCTTCAAAATCAACTTCCTCACCGCTATCATCCTCTAGTAATGTACAAATGCACTGAAAAGGTTCTTTTAGCATCTGTACACAATGCATTTTGTACCTTTCTTTTCTCTTTAAGAAACTATTAAAAACTCTTCTCTAAATTTCAAAAACCAATGCAATAGCATTTGAAAGAAGGCATAGTCTTAATCACCAGACTTATCAAATCAAAATTATCAAATGAACATGATGCTCTTTAAAGAGATTTCTTAGGGGCCTCCTTGGTGGCGCAATGGTTAAGTGCTGGGCTGTGGAGCTGTCTGCAGCAGCGACATGAGTTCGACGCCCGGCCAGGGGGATTCCCACTCCCACATGGCGCAGCAGACCACTCCTGCCTCACCCACTGCTCCCCTCAGCAGTGTATTTCCGTTACTCTGCCTGTTTTGCTCCCTGCTCTGTCACTGGTGAACCCTCTCGCCATCCCATGCCTCTGGCCTGTACCCCAGCTTGTATGCATAAATAAATTAATCTTTAAAAAAAAAAGAGATTTTTTAAATTACTGTCCAAAGGATAAGGTGAAAATATTTATTCTGCTGTGTAACATAGTCATAAAGGCACTAGCTGCAGGAATTCATTTCTCTATGCCTCAATCTCCTCATATGCAAAAATTATAGTAATATTTACATATTTATATAACTTGCAGGTATACAAACATGTGCACATGTGAAAACATAACTTCACATGCTCTCTTCATCTAAAATCTTTGATCTGAGCTATGTATATGGTTTCATACGAAGGCGCTACTCCCCATTACTTTCTAGGAATCAGCAACCCATTAAGCTTCAGCTACACTTTGCCAAGCCACATGCATTCAACAACTTCTGAACTTACCAAGAAAATAAGAAAAGACCAGTAACTAAGGCAGACGCTAAAATGGACAAGGGTCATCAGGAATAGTGACCACTTGCCCCAGTTTGCCCTCACACCTTGGCTGTACCAGGATTATTATTAATGGCACCATCTTTGCTGACTAAAGTGGCCCTGTTTAAGATTTTGCTACATCAATTAAAAAAAAGGTGTCCCCAATAAATTATAAAGACCTTTGCCATAAAGCTCTAGGTCGAGTGTGACTCCACACTGAGCTCAACAACGCACTAGAGTCTGAGCTCTCACACATGCCCCTTCAAAGGGCCCATATCTTTTTTTTTTAAATATGTATTTTTATTGTTATTTATATCTTTTACATTTTGAATTCCCCTTGGGTAACCCACCACCAATTCTCCCATGATCCATCTCCGTGGTCAAAGGGCCCAAATCTTTCCAGCTCCCTGACCACTCTTACAGCCCCCTCAGGTGCTGTGCCCACACTTAGCACTGAGTATTTGGTATGACCATGTTATGTTCCTCATGTGTATATTTGTGTGTGTGTGTGTGTGTGTGCGCGCGCGCCCTCCACAAGGGCAGAAGCAGCCTTAGAAAAAGTCTGCATCTCCAAAGCCTAGCATACAAGTTGATTTGCTCCTTCCTCTGTAATAAGCCAGAATTATCATGATTCTGTATCTGCAGAGAGGTTCAGAGAGGTCAGTAGCCTCCGACTCCACAGAAAGGTCATATCCCTTTCCCAGGAAGAAATATGCCAGAAGATAGTATTTCTTTCCTGGGAAGAATGTTATCATCAGCTCCCCATCCTGATTTACTGGCCACATTAGGCACCAAATTCTGAGAATGGGGGTGGGGAGGGAAGCAGTTATATGAATGATGCAGGAATTTAATAGGATTTAACTCAGTTTAAAGGTTAAAGTCCATTACAATTTAAAGAGCCAATGGTGGGTATGTGTAAGATATCAAGCCACTTGTATTCTTTCAAAGTCACTATGTCATAGAATATTTTTTATAAATATGCTTGGGATTCTGTGGGCAACCAATGAATATTTAATGGATGAATGAATGAATCAGTTGAAATACAATGCTAGGGGCCCTAACTATCTTTAAAAGATATGAGCCTTATAAAGCTGTGCATTTTTTTTTAAAGATTTATTTATCTGTGCATACAAAGATGCTGGAGTGCAGGCCAGAGGTGGGGCGGTGTGTGAGAGAGGATGCACCAGAGACAGAGTGGGGAGCAGAATGGGCGGACCTACTGAAACACTGTTGAGGGGAGCAGCAGGCTAGGCATGAGAAGTCTGCTGCGCCACGTGGGTCAACTCCCTGGCCAAGAATCAAACCTGAGCCACAGCAGCTGCTGATAGCTTCATAATGCTGAGACTTAACCCCTTGGCCACCAGCAAGGCCCCGAAGATATGCATTTTAACTCTCCACATCTACTCAGGGTCCTCATTTGGGACTGTCAGTGACTATCCACATCTACTCAGGGTCCTCATTTGGAACTAACTGTCAGTGACTGTCTACTCCAATATGAGAAGCCATCCCTGCACTTCCCATTGTCCCTATGAGGTCAAAGCTGTCCCCACAGAGCCCCTGCATAGGCTCTGCCAACCCTCAACCAGGTGTTCTTTCAACTTATCCAGCACTTATTTCCAAGATTGAGAATTTTTCTTAAGATTGCCAAAAAACAATAATTTAAAACCCAAGAAGGTACAAATTCTGTCTTCCTAACAGTACCCCTGCTTATATGAAAATGTAGAGATTTTACTTGTGTTTGTTCACCAAAGAATCTGTGAATCAACTGGCTTTTTTTTTTTTTTGAGAGAATACTAAAAACTAAATAAAACTCATGACACAACTACTGTTTTATCACCTACTGTCACAGTCCATTAGAAAAGGGCTTGATTTATTTTTTTCAGTGCTGACTCTAACAAAAGTAAATTCACAAAAACTGGCTTTCAACAAGGGTTATGTTAAAATAGAGAGACATAGGCAGAAACAGATGGAATGGGAGAGTACCTACAAATACAATAGCCAAAAGAAAGATGTACTTTCAAGCTTTGATGATTACCCCAACCAGCAAATGCTCACCTAATTACTTTTTTTTTTTATCAAAGGCAGCAACACCATCTTCAAAACATCAAACATCTGTAAAGTGCTTTTATGTATTATAACATTTGAAAGTAAATATAATAAGGATACAAGCTTTGAAAAACTCATCTCGGTTAAAAAGCAGAGAAAATACCTAAGATTCCTACTTTTCAATTCTAGTCAACAACTTGTATTTGCGTTTTAGACAAGAACTGATCCTCTCTGCACAGAACCCCACGGTAACGCGCTGGCTGAGGTGTGGCTACAGGCATACACAAGATAGAAGTGATTCTTGCATTCAAGCATGTTTGCAACATGAAAAAGGAGATTTAAGGATAAATGTTCACAGAATATATTGTTCTATTTAACACTATGTAACCACCTTCAGTGGGGGCATGGCCAGAGAAATTTAGTCCTTTCTAACTACAGCATTTCACACAGTCTTCAAAATAGTTGAAAGGCTCTGGTGGTGGATACCCAAACCAACACAGGTTAAACCATACACAAAGACACACACACACACACACACACACACACAGAAATCTAAATAAATTCAATAGACTGTGCTATTACACTACAGTTTTGCTATGTGTTACCATAAGAGGAAACTATGTAAAGCTTGCATCAGCTTCCAGTACATTATTTACTACAACTGCATGTGAACCTTAATAAAGATTTTAATTAAAAAAAAATACCTGAAAGGGGCTTTCTGATTTTGATGTGGAGGAAAGAGCTCCAAATAAATTGACTTTTCATCTTTAAAAACACTGTACACCATACCTATTCCACAAAACAAAACAAAACTACCTCAGGGTTTTGAGGCTGCATAAAAGCAAGTAGACTTCCCAGTGAGTCAAAAGCTGGAACAGGAAACCAGCAGAGAGCAAGCTCCATGTCTGTTTGCTTATTTATATATTTATTTTGCAGCTCTACTCTGTGATCAGAATATCACAGCAGCAGATAAATTTTGATAGGAAAGCATACTCTTTTTCTAGCTATGAGAAGCAGCGAAGGAACCTGGGGAAATCACAGAGTAATCAAACATGAAAGGGAAAAACCAGCGATGTCAAAGCACAGCATCAGTGTGTAAATTAGGTATGATTCTAGCTGAATTCTCAACCAGGTATGCACCAAGTAAGCTGAAAGCAGGTAAGAGCTAAGACTTGATGAGCCAAAATGAGCCTGAGGTCACTGCCCACTGCAGCCATGAAAAGCTACAATCTGAATCTAAGTAAACAGATTACTAACACGAAACATCAACCCTTTTCAAAGTAATGTGAAAAATATCCAGAATCTCTATAGCTTTCATAGTGTCCAGGATACAACCTAGTAAACTGATGAAGAGTGAGAAAATTTTAGAGGAAAAGACATGCCAAGTACATTCAGTAAACCTGAAAATAGGTAAATAAAAAAAGCAAAATATTTAAAACTCAAGCAAAAAAAGAAAAAATAATAAACAAACAGACTTTGAGTACTTACAGAGTAATTGTTAAAAGGCTAACATATGAGTAATTGGAGATTCAGAAGAAAGGGAGACAGACTGGAGAAGAAGAAATAAGTACTCAAAGAAATAATAGCCTACAACTTCCCTAGTTTGTAAAGAGCATAAACATTAAGATTTAGGAAGCTCAAGAATCTTAAAAAGAGTTAAGTTTGAAAAGAGGAAAACAGTGGCAAATCACAGTCAAACTGCTATAAACCAAAGATTGAGAAAATACTGAAGGTCACAGGATAAAAATGGCACATTATGCAGAGAACAATAATTTGAAGGACAACGGACATCTCACCAAACATCATGAAGGTTCAATGACAGTCAAACAATACTTTTAAAGTGCTGGAAACAAAAACAAAAACCTGTCATCCCCAAATTTTATTTCCAATAAAATTATCCTTCAAAGAAAGAAAACTAAAGGAATTTGCCTATGACCAGACACGCCACTACAAGAATACTACACAGCAAGTTCTTTAGGTTGAAAAGAAGCAAAACCTGAAGGAAACTTCAGGAAGGAAATTTCAGGAAGGAAACTTCAGGAATGAATGGAGAACACTGGAAATGGTGAACATCCTGACAAATACAAAAGTACTAGAAAGATCTTTGATATTAATCACAACCAATTAATAATAGATGAAATCTTTAAATAACACATGTCCTACTCTAGACTGTGCTCAAAAGAAACCTAAGTGTGGACAAGTGAACATTTGAGACAAAAGGAATGGGGAGAGGTAACGGATTCAATTCATTGGTTGACTACCAGTACTTCTACAGACCTCCACCAGTAATGGATGTGCCTGTCCCTAGGATCACAGTAAGTATTTATCCATAGAATCTTTAACAAGAACACTACAGACTGGATTTTGAAAGCTAATACGTGAGTGCATGTTTAGATAAATCCACATGATGTATAGGTATGTATATAAATTTGTAATCTGCAATCCTGTTTGAAACTCTTTCAAGAAAACATATTCAGTAGAAAGAAGGTCAGGATAAAGGAAAGAAACTGATATTTACAGACAGTTACTGTTGATATATGTCAATTGTTTCTTTTTTTTTTTTTTAAGAGTTGCTGCCAGGCACTGCCACTAAGTAATAACACTGCCGCTCCTCCTTACAACTCTTTTTTTTTTTTTTTTTTTTTTTTTTTTTTTTTTTTTTTTTTTTTTTTTTTTTTTTATTTGCTAGTACAAGCTAGGGTATAGGCCAGAGGCGTGGGCCGGCAAGCGGATTCACCAGATACGAAGTGGGAAGCAGAATAGGCAGATGGACGGGAACACACTGCTGAGAGGAGCAGCAGGCGAGGCAGGAGAGGTCTGCTGCGCCATGTGGGAATCTCCCCAGCCAGGCAACACAGGCCTCGAACTCATGTCGCTGCTGCCAACAGCTCCAAAGCGCAGGGCTTAACCGCTGCACCACCACGGAGGCCCATGTCAAGTGTTTCTTTTGTGTATCCTTTGTTGGAGGGCAATAAAACACAAGTAGAAAAAAAGGTGATGTTATTCATAAAAATATAATGAACCTAGCAGTAAAAGAGAATTATGGGCAGAGCCAAGACAATTACAAATTATGCAACAGTCCACGATGTCCAAGAACTCCAGAAATGTTTATAGTTATCAAAATTCTAGTGAGTCTTTATTTCTGTAACTCCTGTGGATTTTGAAAGTGGTATGCAGTATACAAAATTTAAAAATAACAAAAAGCACATGTAATAATAGTAAAATTTACCAGGAATGGTGTCGTCAAAGATAAATATTATTAGAATCTGAGCATTTTTCTGCTACCTACCCCCATACATTTTTTATATTTTGTTTACCATACTGCATTAAACAAAACTACATCACCCTTTATGGATTCAGTACTTTGTTTTGGTTTCTTACTTAGAATATTTCTCCCAAGAAACTATATATCTTTGTAAAATATGCTATTTCATGGTAACATACTTACATGGTTGCTATTTTTTGCTGCTTTGAAGACTCTCTCAGGAAACAAGCACTGGGCCCTTTCTGACACTACCGAATTCTGGCCAAAGTCCAAAAATGTTTCTACAGTGTAAATTCAAGCAAAGGTGAATTGAATGATTAAATTATTAAATTCATGTGCACTGGAAAAACTCTATCACCCCAGGATAACTATCCATTCTTCCATGTGCTTGATCTCTACTTCTTGAATTTTGGAGAACTTTGTTAGTTAACATTCATAGTTTAAAGGAAATCTGCCATAAAATTTTGAAAAGGAAAATCTTAGACTCTTATTCTATATGCTAAATGTTTATGTTTTTGACGATTTGGGGTGATCAGTAGAAAAACAGAAAAATGATGCAATACAGGCAACTGACAGAAAAGAATGCAGAATTATCAACAAACATACAAAAAATACTCAACCTTATCGAGAAAATGTAAAGATGTTATTTCATTATTTCACACCCTAAGTTGGGCCTGAGGATGTGAAATGTAGTGGAGGATTTGTAGAAATAAAAATGTCTAAAAACTGCTAGGGGGAGGTTAGTAAAGAATGTATTTGGGATATAAAAGCATAGTTCACATAAACAAGCAGCAAGGACTAATATATAAGAAAAGATGATCATCTTCACTCAATTAGGGAAAATTATAACATAACACTGTATCATTTTCACCTGTAATGTTTGCAAAATATTTACATTCTGATAAATTCCAAAGCTAGAAAGAGTAAGGAGAAACAGGTACTCTGGCAATGTGTTGACGGGCATCTAAACTGGCGCAATCTTTGAAATACAATTTCCTGATATTTAGCAAATTGCTACAATGCCTAAGTCTTGTGGACATCACTAGTTAGATCTCCTACTACAAATTCACCCTCACAGTTTTTAAAAGAAAGTGTACTGCAGTATTTCCCAAAAGGATGCATGTAAAATGATGTACATCCATACAAGACAAGGATGTCCACTCTCACCACTACCATTCAAGAGAGTATTAGAAATTCTAGCTAGACTAATTATGCAAGAGAAAAATATAAAAGGAATCCAAACTGGGAAAGAAATAAAATTATCATTACTTGCGGATGACATGATAATATACATGGAAAACCCTAAAAACTCCACAGAAAAATTAAAATGACATACCAGTTCAGCAAAATGGTCAGTTACAAAACCAATACAGAAAAAAAATCAGTTGCCTTCTAACATGCAAACAGTGAGCCACAAAAGGAAAAAAATTCAGGAAATCATCCCATTTACAATCATTCCAAAAAAATAAAAATACTTAGAAGTAAATCTAACAAAACAGTTGAAGGACATATACAAGGAAAACTGTAAGACCTTGTTAAAGAAAATAGAGGGAGCCAAAAGAAATGGAAAGCTATCTCCTGCTCATGGGTTAGAAGAATTAACATTGCCAAAATGAACATCCTACCCAAAGCAATTTACAGATTCAATGCAATCCCAATAAAAAATTCAATGACATTCTTCAAAGAAATGGAACAAACATTACTGAAATTTATATGCAATCAAAAAACCCTGCATAGTCAAAGATTTCCTGAAAAAAAGCGGGGTGGAAGGGACATGGGGTATTAAAGTTCCAGACTTCAAATTGTACTATAAAGTCAAAATATTCTCTTAATGTAGTACTTTTTTCTTACATAATTATTTTTTGACAATATATGACTTCTCTCCTCAAGTGTGGTCATCATAGCACTTCCACCACCAAAGTACTCATAGTCCATCAGCATATCCCCTTGTGGATTATGCTCAATGAAGTCAGTCAGAAGGAAAAAGAAAAATATCCAATGGTTCCACTTACAGGAGGACTATAGAGGAACCAATTAAGGGATCAGGAAAAAGAAACAAAACAAAACTAGCAGGCAACTATAATTGGAGATATTCAGCCAAGGAGCAGAAGGGAGAGTAAAACAGGGGTGGGAAGAGCACAAGAGACTATGGTTCACAGGTGACTTGGTGGTGGCAATTTTATGGGGGTTAAACCTGAGGAGAAACAAACATTGTACAAAAATGAACAATGATGTAAATGTGTGTGTGTGTGTGTGTGTGTGTGTGTGTGTGTATACACACACACACATATATATTTTTTTTAAATCCTCTTGTGTTCTTCCCCCCACTGTTTTTCCCCCTCCTCACCCCCTTCCTCTTCCTCACCCTTCTTGGATGTCTCCTATCTATGGTCAGTAAAGCCATGGTAATTAAAACAGCATAGTACCAGCACAAAAACAGACACACAGGCCAATGGAATAGAATTGAGAATCCAGAAATAAAACTACACATATATGGACAGCTAATTTATAACAAAGGAGCAAAGAATATACACTCAAGCAAAGAAAGTATCTTCAATAAATGGTACTGGCGAAATTGAAATGCCACATGCAAAAGAATGAAACCACACTGCTCTTACACTATACATACATGAAAATCAACTCAAAATGGATCAAAGACTTAGATGCAAGATCTGAAACCATAAAATACATAGGAGAAAACATAGGCAAAACACTCCAAGACATAAAACACAGAGATATCTTTACACATTCATCCCCAGCAGCAAGGAAAACAAAAGTGAATATAGACACCTGGGACTAGGTCAAACTAGAAAGCTTCTGCATAGTGAAAGAGTCTGTAACCGAAATGAAGAGTCACCCTACTGTATGGAAGAAAATACTTGCACACCATACATCTGATTGTTACAGTGCCGCCCAATAATCACCAGGCAGAGGAGAGGTCAGACAAAGGCCTTTCAAGCAAACAAACTATGTTACAGAATCAGAACAGAGCGGTCATGCCAAGTAGCCAGAAACTGGGTCTTATCTGGGGCTAGGGAAGAGAACGACCTTGCATAAACAGCTGGGCGGAAGGCATGTCCGTCCTCTTGCTGACTCAGGCTGCCTTGAAGTGGGGGTGAGGGTTTGCACTCTCATTCACTATAACATGATAAGGGGCTGAATTAACGATCTACAAAGAGCTTATACAAGTTAATAAAAACAAAACAAACAACTCAACCAAAAAATGGGCAGAGGAGCTAAATAGGAGCTTTTTTCCAAAGAAGACATATAAATGGCCTACAGCACATGAAAAAATGTCCATCTTCACTTATCATGAGAAATGCAAATCAATGTCACAATGAGATACCATCTCACACCAGTGAGAATAGCCCATATCAATAACACTAGAAACAAAAAGTGCTGGCAAGGGTGTGGAGAAAAAGGAACTCTCTTACACTGTTGGTGGGAATGTAGACTGGTCTAACCACTATGGAAAGCAAGTATGGAGGTCAAAAGACTAAAAATGTATCACCATATGACCAGCAATTCCAATCTTAGGTATCTACCTAAAACTACAAAAACACTAATTTAAAAGAAAACCTACACTCCTATGTTTAAAGCAGCACTATTTATAACAGCCAAGACATGGAAAAAAACTAAGTGCCCCAAAATAGATGAGTGAATTAAGTGAATTAAGAAGATATGATATATATACACAATGGCATACTACTCAGCAATCAAAACAGATAAACTTACGCTATTTGTGGCAACAAAGATAGAACTGGAAGGGCTTATACTAAGTGAAATAAGCCAGAAGAACAACAATGAATCGCAGATAGTGTCACTTATATGTGGAATATAGAAAAACCAAAAAAGACTAGCTAAACTTTAAAACTAACCACAGATCTTCAGAGGGGAAGGTGAGGGGGAAGAGGTGAAAACAAGGTGTTGGAGGGAAGAACACAATGGACTGTGATGGAGGACTAAGTGTGCTTTGGTGGTGGGAGGGCAACAGTGACTACACCTGTGGGGGAAACCTTATACTGTCTGAACTCTAGCAAGGATGTAAACTGATGGTACTTCAACAACAATAATAATAATGGTACTTCAACAACAACAATAAAGAATTCTATGAGGTTGTTAGAATGAGGTCATTTGTTTTGCCTTCAAGACATAATAGTAAATGTAAAATGCAAGATACAGTACAATATCCTATTTGCATACCTGAAAAACATTTTTATCAGGAAGAGAAGTGAGAAATTGTTAATAGTGATAGTCTTCAAGGGCGACAATTAATTTGTATTTTATACCTTACTGTAGTATTCAAATATGTATGCTTTATACATGTTTTATTGATTCTGATTATTAGAATAGTACCTCTGGTATCTCTCCAGATTTATATGGTTTAAGACAACCTTTTTTTTTTTTAATTGAACTACCATTGCATTATAGCATTTTATAAGTTTCAGGTGGGCATCACTGAGAAGTAACATGTGTATATATTACATGAAGTTCACTGTTTAAAGTCCAAATCTATCCTTCACCATAGCAAGAAGCAATTCTATTCTTGAAGTAAAATGAACACATGTTCACACACACTTCCAACTAGGCTTCCCTACACTTGTTCTTTGATATATTTATTTGTTTTTACTGAGTTCACATTGGTTTACAACAATTTAGGGGGTGCATACTTTATATTCATTTTAAGGGTGTAACAGATACATGCTTTCAATGGATATATATTTTTTAATTTTAATAAGTGTTTTTATTTTTTTTTTTTTTTTTTGCACATGTAAGAACTGGGGTGTAGGCCAGAGATGTGGGGGGTGAGAGAATTCACCAGAGACAAGAGTGGGAAGCTGAACAGGCAGATTTACTGAACTACACTGCTGAGGAGAACAGCAGGTGAGACAGGAGAGTTCTGCTATGCCACATAAGTTAGCTTCCTGGCCAGGGATCAAACTCAGGTCACAGTGGTGATAGCACTGAGGCTTAACCCCTAGGCCACTAGGGAAGCCTGGTTTTTATTTTTTAAATTGAGGTATGATTAATATATAATAGCAATGTGTTAGTTTCAGGTATATAACATAATGCTTCAATATCTTGTTACAATGTGAAATAATCACCACATATACTCCCCCAAAATATTTTTTTTTCTTGTGATGTGAGCTTTTCAGATTTATTTTCTTAGAAACATTCACGAGAATGTTAAAATGTAAAAGGCAATTCCATGTTGAGCATCTCTCTAAGACTACCTTTGGAGAGAGTGGTTTGGCAAGATTCCGTAAGGCAGTTAGAGCAAAGTGGGCCTATGAAGCTATCCACAGCTGCTGCAGCACGAGTTTGATCCCCGGCCAGGGAGATTCCCACATGGCACGGCAGACCTCTCCTGCCTCTCCCACTGTTCCCCTCAGCAGTGTACTTCAGTAGATCTGCCTGTTCTTCTCCTCACTCTGTCTCTGTGAATCCTCTCACCACCCCACACCTCTGGCCTATACCCCACTTCTTGTATGCATAAATAAATAAATTTTTTAAAAATTTAAATAAGTGACTTCTATACTGGAAATTCCTAGTTTGTTTAGCTTAGCTAGATAAGGTAACTCTGATTTGACTGAAAACACACGAAAAGCTTTTATCCTCTGTTCTAATAACAGTTGAGTGCTTCCTACCTTTAGTGCCCAACAGATTTTGACATAAAATAAGCCTGAAATTTATAATAAACAAATGAACTCTATTTCCTTTTGTTTTTTCCCTTTATTTGAACAGGAGTATCTTTAGGATAGCAATAGTTTTACTGTTTACTGAATGCTCATTTCCTAACAGTGTTCAGCCCTCAAGAAAAAAAAAAATATAATACAAGATGTATTTATTGGATGCATGAATCAATAAATAGGTTAACCCTAAAAATGTAGAAAATATAAATTTAGAACAATACAAGTCATGCTTTTACATTATTAGCAGATTATTTTAAAATTACATATTCTCTCCCAGTTGACCTAGTTGCTTAAATTTGCCCAAGCAGTTGGCACCTGTATGCACCTTTCGATAGATAAACCAAAGTAAGGAGGTGGTGTTCCCAGATAAGCTTACAGTGATTCATGGGACCTAAATTTCTCAAAGAGAAAGCCATACAGAGTTCTTTGAATTCTGTACGAAGACTGGTATCTGCAAAACATAATGGGTAAAGGCATGGGGATGCACAGATTAAGTGAGATAATCCACACAGAGCATTCGATTCAGTACGTAGCCCACACCATTGTTGCACTAGTCAGAAAGAGCTCTCTGTGTAGATCCAGCCTACAGTTTGGCAAACTGAATGGGGTCTGGTTATTTGTTGTTAATCTCACTCAGATGACAATTTTGCACAACCTGCAGAACTATTTTTGGAGGCCAGTTACTGTCACTAAGAAGTGGCATGACAGAGTGGTCACACTGCCTCCCAACTTATCAATAACAAACTATCTTTCTGTGCCTTGATTTTTACTTATAAAATCAGACTATTAATATTGAGTTGTTATGCAGGCTTAAAGAGTGAGTGCATGTAAAACACACAGCAGTGTACAGAAAATGCACACACACACACATTCCATAAAATGCTAGCTATTATTTTCAACATTATCCCATAAGCCTACTTCTTAGTAACAGATAAGGCAAAATCCCAAGCACCAACCCTTAGACAGTCTGAAGGACGGGGATTTAGGATGGTCAGGCTTCAAAGGAAAGTTCATCCTTTGCACAAAGTTATAACCAGTGGGTATTTACTAACATGGAACAACACGCAGAAGCAAGAGATAAAGCAATGTTTATGTGATGACTTGGAATGTATACATATTAAGAAGATGAAGATAAACTATTGACAGGAAATAAGACTGTAGCTTACTTTAACACCCTTTTTAATGCTTTTCTATATTTTCAACATCTTAAAATGAGATTGCAAACTTTTAAAACCCAAAATAAAAATCAGTATCTTTAAAAATAGAGATGAACAGGATGGTCTATATGCCATGTAAGATTCAAAACCTCAGGGACACAAAAATCTAGCGTGGAAAGCCCTGAGACAGGTGTGATTCAGCTAGTTCCAAGGAGCTCTTCAAGCAAAAGACTCCATCCTGATTGGGAGAAGATAGAGAACAGTAGGTGGAATAAAAATAAAATGACGTTACTACCTTGTCAAGTAGAGAAAAGAATGAAATTCAAGTCAATGGAAACACCTAAAGACAGGAAACTGCATGAAGTCACTTAAAAATGTCACCAACATTAAATAGGGCAAGAAATTTTGAGATGCCACCAGTGTCTCCTGCCGATGCCTAGAGACACCACTGAACTTCATCTTAATAATGCAAATCACAATTACACTCTGTCTCACGTTGGGAAATATTTCTAAATCATTGACATCTTGAGACCAGTTGGAAAGGGGTAGAAATGGGGAAGCTGGCATGAAACGTGGCGGGCAGGCAAAAAGCTGTTTTCTTCTTAGGAAAAAAACTATGATTTTTTTTTAGGAAGCATCATATAGTAAATACAAAGAAAAACTCTTTAGAGAAACCCATATCCCAAGTGAATCTACTATAAGTTTGGAATTCAGAACCCTAGTTACCACATTTACAAAATAGAGACAATAAAATCTAGCATGTGTGAGCATTCAAGGAATGAATATAAACCTCCACCACAGAGTTCAACATTTGGAAAGCATTCAAAGGTATTGGCTTATCTTAAATTTTAGTTACACTGGGGGACCTCCAGTCTGTGCTAGCCAGTAACCAGTAGTGGGAAACTTGTTTTGGGGAAAAAATCAAGACCATAAAAATTCACGAGAGAGTCAGAAAAACTAAGAATTTACTATGTCATTTGGTCCAGCCTTCTTCTTCTAAACCAGATTTTTCCCTAAAGAGATTATTCAGAAACTTCCTTTGGGCATGAATCTTCCCTGTGCATGTCTTTGTAATTTCCTGCAAATTTAGAATTATTTCAAAATAAAAAGTAAAGTTTTTCCTATTTCAGTTTTTCCATCACACTTTACTCAAAATATTCTCCCTACATCATTCTTTCTTGCTGATAGAGAAAACTATTTCCTCTTTTCTTAGCCCTCTAGAGAGATGATACAGTCAATAAACTCAAATATTTGAGAACACTAAGTCATTCTGCATTCTTCTCTCATCAATAAAAAACATCACGGATCTTATAAACATATCCTCATTCATTTTTTTTCTTTTCTAGCTTTAATTTTTTTTTTATGAAGAATTCTGAATCTAATTTTTCTTTTCTTTAAGGGAGTGGAAGAGACCATTAGACAGTGGCTGCTTTTATTGATAATCTTTGGCAATTATTTTTGTTGTTTGTTTAAAAAATACAAAAATCTTTTTAAAAATTATAGCTAATGCAAAAAACATAAAACTTAAAAAAGGCCTGTCAGTTCAGTCCACTCTAAACTCATCAAAGGGTATAAGATCATCAGCTAAGCACTGTGATCTTTGAAACACCCAAATCGACCTGGGAAATGTGAAAACTGCCTCTCCTTGCTACACATTTCCAGGATCCAAAAAATAAAATGAACAAAAACCCCAGACTTCATTTTGTCATGAGTTCATTATAACCACTGGAGAAACGGTATCCAGCTATTAAAGATGAAATTCATAAAACTCAAGCTAATGGTATCTTTGTCTTAAACAATGGAATATATGCCCCCGTATTTTGCATAAAAGATATCAAAGGCATTAAAGATGCTATAGGAAGAAAAATTGCACAGTATATATTTATAGATGAAAATACCCTTGTAGTCGGAGCAGTTTTTAAGACATTACCACTATGAGTAAGCTATTTCCACAGAAATACGATGGTTATAAAATTACCATAATTGTCGATGAGTCTGGTGGGAACATTGCACATGTGTGCAAGTAAGACTCTATTTTTAATTTGTTCTTCCTTGCACATTGACAGTGAAACTATACTATGTGGACCTCTCCTTGAGAGATATAACTACACCCTCACCAATTTGTCATTCTGTCAGAGATGTCTCTTTAGCTCACTGACTGCGATTTCAGCAACTTCATCTCTAACTGCTGCTCCCAGCATAGTCTGTCAACTTTTGACACTGTACAAATCAAGGGTTCTGCCAGAATGCCTCAGAATTCCCTTTAGCTGTACCCTTCAGTACTTACAGAACCTTCCTTGTCACTGTTCTCAAGCTGCTCTGTGATGGTGCCAAGGCTTCCTTTATCACTCATCTTCCTCAGATGACCAGTCGAGGAAAGCAGGGTTGCAACCAGCAGGTTTCCAAGGCCCCTGGAAAGATTGTCCTACAGTTCCTTGTTACTGGTAAAGTTGTCTGAATATTGGCCCCAGCACTAACCAGTAGGTCTGGGAGAGTCCAGGTCTTTCTGCAATGCATCAATCCTTTTTTTTTCTTTTCTTTTTTTTTTTTTTTGCCAGGTGCCTTACAATTCTCTGAGCATTCTCACATTTATCTCGATCTTCAGAATATTCCCAAGAGCTAAACAAACACATTTTATTGTCACTGTTTTACCAAAGAGAAAAAACACCAATGTTTCCATATCTTGAACTAAGAACTACTGACCTATTAACTCGAGACTGTGTTCTTTATGATTTATGAATCCTACAAACCTTTCCTCATTCATCTTTCACTTTCCTAACTTTCAGTCTTTTTAGTTGGTTACACATGCTCACAGGTCTGTGAACATTTCTTTCTACCTAGATCTGTATTCCACAAGGACTGCTGAACACTGGTGCCACCAAACCATAAACTTCAGTCATCAATGACAACTGGCCGGTTTACTCCCAGTCTACTACTGCACTCTGGGTAAGTGCAGACGTAAATGAGGATAGTGGTTTTTAGCTCAGTGGTAGAATAAGAATAACGCAAAGACATTATAGGAATTTCAAAACAAAGAGCAATTTGTGAAGGAGCATCTCATAAAATCTTCATTTAACATCAGAGTCTGACAATATACTAAAGTTCTCCCTCAAAAGACATGGACAGGTGTGGAGAGCTGGTTGGTTATTCATTGGACACCTGTCCAATGGAGCACCTGTCCTTTGCTTAGTGACTTTGGCTCTTCACTGGGCAGCAGACTTCAACGTTAGTAAGAGAAAATGACTCAAACTGCCCTGACTGTGTTGGCCATGCATAAATCAATGGGTTAGAAAGTGCCCTGGAGATAGCTGGCCACTACAGCAGCCAGGAACAGCACCGCTCACCTGGGGGTGGGATAAAAAAAACCTCATCACTAAAGACCTGGGGCTGTTGTGTTTTGCCCTTAAGAAGAAATTGACCAAGCTTAAGATTCAGGAGCACCCTTTCCAGAGACAGATGAGGGCGGACACCCAGAATTGCAAGACTGACGTGAGGTTTTCAGAGTGCTGCATGGGCGCGCTGCAGGAGGCCAGCAAAGCTACCAGTGGGTATATCTGAAAATGCTCATCATTGAGGCGTCCACGCTAAGAGTGTCACCTGCACACCAGAAGACATCAGGTGGCTTACTGAATACAGTCAAAGAGAGCTTAGGAGAAGGCAGTTTTTATGGCATTTTTGTAGTGAAGTCTGTACAATACTTTGGTTTCATTTGTGATTTTTTTTGGTAGGAAGTTGTTTATGACATGTTGCATTTGAACTTAATTCATTCCTCTTTCACTGAGAATGAATGGGAGAAGTGACTATTCACAGACCTCAGTGAAGCAAGCGCCACTGCTCAGGAGTGACAAGTTATTAATACTCGGAAAGGATGGGATGGCTGACATTTCATCTCTCTCATGATGCACGTTTCTGTACATTAATGGCTTGTTGAATAGCTAAGGTACTTGAACTGATAAAACTGTGAGGGCCCTTTTGCAGTAAAATTGTTTATGACTTCATCCAGATGTTTAACAACTAGGGTTTAGTCTGACTGTGTATCTCTGTGTGTATCTTTGTGGCAAAATGTAGGTTTTTTTCAAAGGTCAAGATACAAGTCTTACCCACAGTGTAACTTAAAGTTTCCTAAAAAGAAAAGGAAAAAAAATGTAAACTTGGCAGCTACAGAATACACTAGGTGCTTTAAAAATAGCTACCTTATATATTGTAGTGTCAACATTTCTAAATTAAATGTTTTACAGTCAGATGTGGTGGGGAGTCTTGTCATTAGACCACTAACGAGGTGTAATTTAGAGTTCAGTTGGTTTTCTCCCAACTAGACCACACTTGTTTTCATGGCAGTAAAATGCTTTGCACATCATAGGCCTTGCATAAGTCCTCATTCTACCACATGTCAGCTACCCCTCCAGTTGATAATGCAAACACTCACGGGGTAGGGGGTGCGGGTGGATTCTGTAAGAATTCTATAATACAAGTTATTCACACCAGCAGTATCTGTTACTAACCTTCTATACCAGTTAACACAACTTTTTTTGTGTGTTGTGGTTGGTCTTATAACGAGGCCCAGGAGTTTTCTTTACCTAGAGGAAACAACACAGAAGTTCCTTTCCTTCTGCCATTTGCCTTACAATGATGCTTAGAGCAAACTTGGCAAGGGGTGGGGCACATAGCTCTGCTTATTGAATTTCTGCAAGTTAAGATGGGGTCAGATTCGGTGACATCTGGTACACACTCCTGGGAAAATCACGATAGCGATGGCCTTCAAAATGGTTTGCAAATAAATCCTTTTGAAGTTTTTAGGTCAGTTATGTATGTTGACTAAATGTACTGGTTTATAAAAAAAATTGACAGCCTAGCATCAATTTTAACACCAACACCACCTATCACATGCCTATCACAAGCAAAAGTGGCAATAAAAAACGGGTAGAATGATGCAGGATGAAGGTAGCGTCCTTTCTATACTGACAGGAATGGAGAATAATTAAGAGTGTTGATTCTCAACATCAACAAAATCGTGGTGGGAGAGACTCCTGCTATAAAATAGTTAATGGCAATATGTAATGCACTGAGCACAAGGCCAGCACAAAGCAGGTGACAATACCAGACTCAGTGACTGCTCTCTGACACCCCTCATAGCCCAAGCCCATGATCACTTAAAGACTCATGGTCTCAGTCAATTTCTTCACATTGAGAGAGATCAAGTCTAATGACAGCATTACAATATTGATCTGATCACTATGACAGTTTACTTTAATTCAAGGCCTTGTGCTTTTTACAAGTAGTCCTAATTCTCTTAACTTCATTTGCCCCATAATAGTATTCCCTCAGATTTAGAGGGAATGAAACCAAGTCCCAGGTATGTCATTCCCAAACGGAGAGATAAAGATATGAAAACAACCCAAATGCCCAAAAATAGATGACTGGATGAAGATGTGGTACATATACACAATGGAATACTATTCAGCAATCAAAAAAGATAAACACATGCAATTTGCAGCAACATGGATGGAGCTAGTAGGGAAATAAGCGAAATAAGCCAGAATGAAAGAGAAAAATATCGAATGGTTTCACTTAAAGCAGGAATATAGGGGGACCAAATCAGAGAGAGACATTCAGTGAGGGATAAGGGCCCAAAAAGGGGAGAAAAGAGCACAAGGGACTATGGTGACAGTTCACGGGTAAATCGGTGGTGGGTAACTATGGTGGGTAACAATAATGTAAAAGATATAAATAATAATAATGATAGATAGATAGATAGATAGATAGATAGATAGACAGACAGACAGATAAAAAAAGAACAAGGAAAAAAAAAGACGTTGGGAGCAATGGACTGGGGCAAGAATAGTCTAGCTTTAACAAAGATCAAAGGGAAGAATTTTTATAACCAAACAGCCTTCCAAGAACTTACCACATAGGCTTGAATCTAAATTTGAAATACATGTGATTTCCTCTTTATATTAAGGAAGCCTACCTCTCACTTGGTCTTACTTGGGAAGCTACAGATAGACACTTCAAGTATTATAGAATTAGAGTTCTCAGTAGTTTTCATTGCTTTCCTAATAGCACATCATTTGTTTTCTTAACAGTGAATTTAAAAACCTACAACTTTTTTTTAAAAAAGAAAGAAAATTTGATTACAAATCTGTCAAGTTCTATGACTTTTGTCTAATCCCCTAGGTCAGCAATGGGCAGTGTTTGTTTCAGGGAGGGAGGGAGGGAGGGAGAGAGAGAGGGAGAGAGAGAGGGAGGGAGAGGGTGAGGGAGAGGGAGTTCGTGCTGCATTTCAGCACAGCACAGCGCATAAGTTTTTCTAAGAGAACATGCACCCATGAAGATCCAGTCAGAAAAACAGAAACCACAAATAACTTCAACAGAGACTTTAATACGGGAAACTAGTGAAATCGCTATAAAAGTGTTAAAAGATACACACCCAACTCTGAGAGAAAGCAGCAGCAGCCACCTGCCCTGGGGGGTGGGGGGGGAGGGGGGTGACAGAGAATAGAGGTTAGGGAGGAATCCCAAAGCTGGACTCAGACCCCTACCAAGGGTATAGTCTCCAATTGGGGATGATGCCTCTGAGAGCAAGGCAGCTGCTTCTGGAATGCTGGGAACAGTCAGAAACCAGAAGGAACTGCTGAAAACAAAGCAGCCCTGCTGGGTGAAGGTAAAGAGAATAAGCATGTCAGGTGTCCCTCCAGCAGTCATGCACCCTCCTTCTAGCCCCTGCACTGATGAAGAAACCTGGCAAAGCAAAAAATGGGGCTCTTGGGCCTCAGTCCTAAAACCACAAACAACACGAGCAGGGTGGGCTGGCCGCTGAGGAGTGATAGCCTGATCATCAGCACAGCCTATTCTCACATGTTTAGACTTTTCAGTCTGGGGATACTCCTGCCAACTGGGCATCTATTTCCATTTGATTTTGTAGCACAGTTGATAGGGTGTGTTGGTGACTGCTGGATAAGAAACTAAAGAGATAACTGATTGACCAGGACATTTATTTTCTTCGTCTCCCATTCAAAACTTTCTGCTGTCACGGCACTGGCACATGATGTAGGAACATACACAGTCCAAAGAATGAGCTATTCACTTTAGGAAGACTCGTCTGATAAAAAGAAGCTAAGATGTTTTGAAGACAGGCCTTCTTGGATTCAAATCCGGATTTCACCATTTACTAGCTTGAGATGTAAGGTTAACTATTTTACCAGCCTGAATCAATTTTCCTGGGATGGAGCTGTACCAAACTGATCTATATGGCTTTTCCAAGAATTAAATAAAACATTGGTGTAAAGTGCCTGGAATTTAGGCAATCAAATGCTGTTTTTCTTCCCTTTCTATGAGAAAAGTATATCAAAAGATCAAAAAGCTATTAATAATCAGGCTTTCCTTTTTTTTTGAAATCTTCATCTTATACTTCCTGTTGGTCTAAGAACTGCTTGCGATTTTGTGAGAATGTTCCCTATAAGACCAGAAAAACCTAAAAAAGCAACATAAACTCATGAGATTAGACTCAAAAACATTTCAAAAAAGAGGTGTTGAAACTTTGAAGGCAGCAAAGGCAAAAGACAGCTTATTCATATATGGAATAAACAGGAGGAAACAGAATAAAATATAATAAAATATGCATTTGTCTCTCGATAAAGAAATGTGCATTTCTGGGGCCTCCCTGGTGGCACGGGGGTTGGGGGGAAGGAGGTGTTAAGTCTCAGCACTATGAAGCTATTGGCAGCCACTGCAGCATGAGTTTGATACCCAGCCAGGAAGCTAACCCACATGGCGCAGCAGACCTCTCCTGTCTTACCCGCTGCTCCCCTCAGCTGTATTTTTCAGTCGATCTGCCTGTTCTGCTCCCCACTCTGTCTCTGGTGAATCCTCTCATCCCCCACACCTCTGGCCTACACCCCAGCTCTTGTCTGTATAAATAAATAAATCTTTTTTTTAAAAAAGGGAATGTGCATTTCCCCAAAAGAGACATTTCATTTTCTTAATACAAACTTGCATTATCAAGCAATGGATACAGATTTGTATAATTTCTTTAAAAAGGTTAGTAATATCTTGATTTATTGTAATCCTCCTATGGCCACTACTCCAGTGGCATCTTTAGAAAGCACAGTGAGAGGACATAACAGTGTATTAAAGCCTCAAGATTCTTTGATGGGAGCATTTGTGAGAAATAACCAAATCTTCAAGTAAACATCAGAGCACAATTAAATAAATGAACATGAAGGTCATTTCCATTTTCAAGCTCAGTAGTGGTTTCAATCAATGAAATATTTTCCTGAGGGGCAAAAGCTTATGGAGTGTCTTAAATGAGTTCTTATTAAAGACCTACAGAGAAGGATCATAAAATGTTAGTAATTATGGTGTAATAATTCTAAGAAAAAGGTATTTTACCATAAAAAATATTTAAGCAAAAGTCAATTTTCTTTGTCCCCTTAGGGGATTTGCAAATAAAATTATTTCACAGCAGCTCAGAGTTTTATCCTCAGGTCTAATGACTCACTGGATGTTACATATCCTCAGGCCTCCTCATCTATGACTGACAGGTAGGCTTTTTTGTGCCTGTTACTCAGGTATTTTGGACCAATAGCATCAACATCACTTGAGAAGTTGTTAGAAATGCAAATTCTAGTGCCCCACCCAAGTCCTACAACTCAACAACTCTGGGGTTGGCAGTGAGGGACCTAGATTTTAACAACCCCTGACTGGTCTTAGAAGGTGAAGGAATTCTCTCACAGTTCTCAGAAAATTCTTCTCTAGAGATGAGCCCAAATGTCTCACTGTAACTTTAACAACTGAGTTTGAACAAGAAATCTCAAACTTTCCTGACATGACAGTCCTACCATATTCAAATTTAGCTAGAAGTTCTGAGTCTTCTTTTCTACACATAAAATGTCTACACATATACGTAATCATAGATATCATTTAGATATATAATATACATATGAATAACATAGTAAAACATGTCAATATTACATAAAACGTATTACAACTAACTTAGTTGGTTGTAATAATGGCATAGCAGTAATACATTAAAATAAATCCTTTTTACAGAAAAATTCATAAAATATGTCACTTACATCATATAAAAGAGTATCTTTCTCATTAGGAGTCAATTGTTTACAGTCAGCAACTATATTATATTTTCAGCAGTCCTCTCATTTCACTGGCCAATCCAATGCCCTGAGTGCTGTATCAATAGTGATAATATTTTTTTCTTCTTATCACATAGGGCTTTTCCCTATGCAAATACCTTCTTTGAAAGATCACTTGGGTCTCTCAATTCTTTCCCTACTTCAGTTTCCAGTCTTGCTTCAGTTTGACTGTAGTATGGAGCAGTTAATTTATTGTTTTTATTAATGAAGTACCATTGTTTTACATCCTTGTTAATATCTTGATAATATAGGATTTCTCCCCTAGGATGTGTACACAGTAGCACCCATAGCACTGTCACAGTCCACTGTGCTCTCCCCACCCCTACTTTTTTTGCCCCCCCACCCATTCTCATACCCTCCCCTTTTCCCCTCATGTCCCTCCCTTTTTGGATGCTTCAGATCTATGATAAGTTTTCAAGGGTTGGTTTTAGAATTTCTCTTTGTCTAACACTTTGGTTTCTTTATACTTCACATGTGAGTCACACCACCCAGTACTTATCTTTTCCTTTCTGGCTTATTTTGCTTAGCATAATCCCTTCCAGCTCCATCCATGTTCCTGCAAATGACATGAATTTAGCTTTTTTGATCACCAAGTAGTATTCCGTGACGTATTTATACCACATCTTCTTAAACTCATCTGTTTTGGGACTTTTTTTTTAAGATTTATTTATTTATGCATACAAGCTGGGGTACAGGCCAGAGGTGTGGGGCGTCGAGAGGGTTTACCAGAGACAGAGTGGGGAGCAGAACAGGCAGACTGATGGAAACACACTGCTGAGGGGAGCAGCGGGCGAGACAGGAAAGGTTTGCAGCGCCATGTGGTAATCTCCCCTGCCGGGTGTTGAACTTGCGCAGCCACTGCCGACAGCTCCGCACCTAACTGCTGCACCACCAGGGAGGCCCTGTTTTGGGATGTTTATTGTTTGCATATCTTGGATACCGAAAATAGTGCTGCAATAAACCAAGTAGTGCAGGTTTCCTTTTAATTAGTGGTTGTTTGGTTTTTTGTTTGTTTTGTTTTTGTTCTTTGGGTAGATACCTAGGAGTGGAACTGATGACTCTTATGGCAGATACATTTTTAGTTTTTTGAGGGATCTCCACACTTCTTTCCATAGGGCTGGGCCAGTCTATATTCCCACCAGCAATCTAAGAGTGCTCCTTTTTCTTCACACCCTAGCCAGCACTTGTTTCTATTGTTTGTGTGTTTTTAATATGGGTCATTCTCACCAGTGCAGTTCTGATTTGCACTGCCCTCATAAGTGCTGATGAACATTTTTTTCATATTCTTGTGGCCATCTGTATGTCTTTTTTTTTGGAGAAATGCCTATTGAGCTCCTCTGCTCATTTTTTGGTTGAGTTGTTTGTTTTCTCTTCATTGATTTGTATGAGCTCTTTTTAGGTCTTTGATATCAGTCCCTTGTCTGATGTATGCGGTGTGCAAATACTCTCTCCCATTCAGCAGGGTGTCTCTGAGATAGTTACTATCTCTTTCACTATACAGAAGCTTCTCAGTTTGATGTAGTCCCAGTTGCTAATATTCTTTGTTTTCCTTATTGCTGGAGATGAATCCACAAGATATTTCTGAAGCTTATTTCATGGAGGGTTTTTAGCCTATGTTTTCTTCTATGTATTTTATAGTTTCAGGTCTCACATTCATGTCTTTCATCTGTTTTAAGTTGATTTTCATGTATGGTACAAGGTCGTGGTCTAGTTTCATTCTTTTGCACGCAGCAGTTTAATTCTCCCAAAACCATTTATTGAAAAGACTTTCCTTTTTGTAATGCATATTTGCCCCTTTGTTATAGACTAGTTGTCTATATATGTGTGCTTTTATTTTTGGGCTCTCAATTGTAGCCCATCGCTCTTTGTGTGTTTTTATTCCAGTACCATGCTGTTTTAATTATTATACTATAAATGACTTTATAGTATAGTTTGAAGTCTGGAAGTATATACCATCATTTTTCCTCCTTTTAGTAGTAGGCAATTTAGATAGAGATTTTAGAAAGATCTAAGATCTAACTCCACTTCTTTCACAATCATCACTTCTTTTCGTTTATTTCTTTCCGTTCATAAAAATTAGTCTAATGGTTGCTCTAATTGTATCAAAAGTAACTGGTAAGGTTTATTAAACATTATTCAAAATGTAGCTAATGCAAATCACTTGTACTATAAACCTATCACAGTTCATTAAATTGCATATTATCACATCATATAGGAAGTTGAACCTGTAACTGAAGTTCTTTGGGGCTTCCTTTTACTTAAAGTACTACCTGTATGTACAGATTACAGAAAACAGACCTCAGAAACACATAATTTCAAGTTCAATTTTAAATGCATCACAGAGTGGGCTTTGTGGGAAAATAAGGTGTTGTCTGGAGCAATAGCAGCCATAAGACTATCAAGAGTTAACAAGTTGAAAACAAAGACCAAACCTTGAGACTAACAGAGCAAAAAAAAGGCAGAAAAAAACCTGGATCTGGTTTTGTAAAGCTATTCCACCAAAACTAGAACCACTGACCACTGTGCTTCCTGTTATGTTAGATAATCAAATTGCTTTTTCATTGTTACTTTCAGTCAAAGCAACATTACTTTGGCTGTTAGTAGCAAGGCTGCTACTAACATTCCTACTATATAAATACTTGAAAATTAATTAAGCTCTATTTGAGGTTAATTCATTTATTCTAGTTGGAAAATATACAGAAGTTCTTCATATCTCATTTACTACTATTTTCCCACACTTTATTCAACATTTCACTTACATTACAGAGGAAAACCACTTCCTGATTGCCACTGAACAGTGACTTTCAGCATATTAAAAGTTATTTTTAATTATATGAAAATAATTGCCCAGAAGAGATTAGACTCAGAGTAATAAGGAAAAAAGACTTCAAATGTGCAGTTCTAAATAATACTTGCCGTAAAAGACACTTTGGCCTAAATGAAGTGACTAAGCCATATCAGAAGCTCCACAAAAACCTGCTCATGTTGCTACCTACACCTATTACACAGATCTCAAAATCATGCCCTATAATAGCCCTGTTTGTGGCTCATTTTTAGTACTTAACACCAATATGATACAGCTGTGTCAGAACATATCACTGCAAAGTTTTGACTTTGATAGCAACAACCCTAATCAAGAAAAGTCACTCCAAAAGTCTTTCTCACAAGAAAGTCTCCAACTGTGTTATTAAATCAATCACTTCCCAGCACAGGAACCTTAGAGATAATACACCAAACTGGCTTTTGTGAAGGAGCAGAAAGGCAAGTAAACCTCCATGTGTCTCACTTTGTACTTTTGAAAAATTGCTTCTAACAAATTATAAACTTCTATTTCCATTCAAAAGAAATTATGTTCAGTGAGGTCCCTTAGGACCTAGAGGTTTCTAAAGGCTATTCCATTTTTAATTTAGATCTTTTCAGTTTCCTGTCAGAAATGAGTGATGTCTTGGCTCCCAAGCCTTGGAATATTTCAGAGGGGAACCTTACAAGCTGCAGGCAGAATTCTTTTCAACTTTGGTTCATAGTAACGTCACATATTAGTTTAACATGACAATGTCTCATCTTTCACCTCTGACTCAATGAGAAAAATCCAAGACATGCCTGGAAGTGCCTCATTTGAAATGCACCCGAGAAGTCCCATTAGTAATTTGCTGGAAATGTCTCTCTAAGCTCTGTTACTATCATCATCATCATCTACTCCTACTCCTGCTCCTCCCTCCCCTCTCCAACCTAGAGCTGGTCAGCTCTTCAAAACCACTATTGTTCTCCTTATCTCCCAGGATCCTGGGGCCAAATCTATCAGGCCTTGGTGTAAGTGCTAGAAAATAGAAAAAAAAAAAAAAAAAAACGTGGCCCAAATAAATAACCACATCAACAAGTAAGGTTGAAATTAGGGATTTTCAGTTTGCCCAAAGCACCATACTGACTGTTAACTGGACTTGCCTTTATAAGTTACAGGCTGTATTAGCATCTAGGCTTGTCCCTGACCCCACTGCAGAAACCATTTGGTTCTCCTCTGCTGCTTTCCAAAGCCATTCTTAAAATTTTGTTTACTACATCAGATTTATTTCCCAACAGAGTTAAACTTGAACCAATTCATTCAACTATGATTTAGTATCAGAAAACTGAAATCTCTATAGCTACAGAAAATAACAAGATACCCAAAAAAATGACAATTAACAAATATTTATTGAGTATCTACTGTCATGGCACCAACACTGCTTCACAGTACAAAATCCTGGAGCAGTTTAAAACATACTGATCACTCAACTGGATTGGGACTAAGACAGCAGTTCAGTCAAAAGCTCCCTAGGGAAAGAGAACATGCTGCCAGATTTGGGAACTGCCTGTGCACACTCCAGATGTGGGAGTGGAGAAAGGAGAATGGGAACAATGGCATTTGAAGACAAGTTAGTCTTCCAATGGTCAGTCTCAAAAGAAGCTTCTCCCAATAACTAAAAAAGGAAACTCAGAAACATCCGTTCTGCAGGGAGTGAAACTGATGATTTTTCAACATGGCAGAGCTTAGTGACAGTGAGAACTGTGGGGCGGCGAACACACTAAATGGTCAAAGACCCTAGAGAGGCAGTTGTAGGAACATTAGGCAGGAAGGGATTACATCACACATCTTGAAGAGTTCTTGCCTGGGTTCCAAGTCATAAAAGGAGAGGGGAGCATAGGAAATAGGAGGAAGGGGAGGCAAAAGACAGGCAGACAAAGAGACCACATACAGGTTTCCAAAAAGTACATAATAAGTCATTTAAGTATTCACTATGAAATGCTCAGAAATCCCACAGATTTCAAGAATTGTTTTTCACATGTAGACAAAATTGCTTTTATATTCTTGGAGGAAGTGTTTTAATGATGATCTTATTTTGTAATTAATAGAACCACAATTTCAGAAGACACCGACTCCTGTGCTTCCATTAAGAAGGGGAACCAAAGAAGTAAGGGGAGCCAAAGAAGTTTTCCCCATCCTCCAGGAACTTTTTGCACTGCAGGTTCAAATGAACAAATAGGAGACAATCTGTAATCAAATGCTAGATTATATGGTAGAGGCAGCTTTGCTTTACAGCACAGGGAAGAAAAAAGTAAGCTAAATTTTCAAGTTTGGATCCTAAAATAGATTCCCTAGGGAAAAGAAGTGAAAGAAGACAAGATGAACAGTGACTAAATGATACATCTTTTAATGTCATTTAAAGTGGTTATGTGCTTTTAAAGCACAAAAAACAAAACCATACTGTGCAATCTTCTTAAAAACCATCTCTGTTGTACTGCAGCTGTACACTAACTTGCCAATTCAATGCATTAAAGACATGCATCTTAATCTTTTCTTTAGTCTAAAAAGAATGTATGGCTACACTAACTAGTTGGCATATGCCTACCAAGTTCATCATGGGAAGAACACGCTCTTCCTGAAATTTAGAGGTTATCTCCCAGCAGATAACATTGGGCAACAAATTTTAACAGAAGTCATGTTACTAAAATAAAACTAGTCATATCCTACCAATTTGTATGTGCGCAACATGAATGTGACAGTCAAATTCTAATTTTGGTTCTAGTTTTTTTTGTAATCTGCAATAAATTGATGTTTAAATCATGAAATGCATGCCAATAGTAATAGGCCTATGGTTAATACCTATAAAAAAATCAAGTCATAGACTACTTGTTAGATTTCTTCATTTGTCTCTTGTTCAGTTGTTCAGGAATAGAATAGATGGAAGATGGTTTCCATTGTGCAAAAGTACAGCCCTAAGACTCAGTTTCGAAGAGTCTAGAAATAATCTCCATTCTTGTGGGTCATGAGTGATTTCTAAGGCATTCATGAGGCCCTCACTATCGGAACAGAACACCAGAGTATTTTCCTTTCTGAAGAAAATCTTCGACTACTGGTGGCACTTTTGATAGCAAGTAATTGTGACATCTTCTAGAAGATTCCATTGTTGGAGTCTTGACCCTAGCAATTCTGCCTTGTTCTTGGGTAAGTCCACATCATGAACCAGGTCATTTAGTTCTTCCTGTGTTAGTCTGTGTGGGGCTGATGATGCACCACAGTGAAAATCTGGATCACTGCATGCTGATGGAACAGGAGAAGAACAGGTTGGCTCATCCTTGTCCTCATCAGATGAATCAAGAGAATATTGTGCCAGAGGTTCTGGAACAGGAAGTCCCTCACGATGTGCAACTGGTCTTAACACTCTGTAGTCCGCTCATGTATTAGTACGTGTTTTTGTCACCAGTATCAGGTGGCCGCTCACATATTAATAGGTGTTCATCTAGTCTCCGGTTTTTCACTCCACGGTGGATTTATTTGGAACTATTAGGAGCTATTTCTTTGATCGTACTCAGCCTAGAAGCTTTACACTTTGTTTTGGTGAAAGTGTAAGGTGTTTTATGAGAGATATTACAATTTTTTTAATATCCAGTAGTTCAGGAGTTGTGTGTGTTTTACTGAATGCTTATACCAGTCATGCGGTGGCACAGAAAATGGCCAGCCCCAAGGGCTGGTAAATTTAAAGGGCACCGGCACACAAAGTGTTAATGCAGATGGAATGTTTGGGTAAACTATTCTCAACTTCTTTTGCTTCGTTATTCCACCAGAAAGAGGAGGAACCAAGCAGAAGGAACAGTCTTTTATGTGGTTGCTTGGCTCTCTCCACACCATAGGAACTGCAAACAGCATGGATGGTCTTTTGTCATGTAACCACTGTGAAAGCTGTGTTGTACATAGAGCACTGCATCTGTGTAGGGCCCAAGGCTTGTCTTGGTCACCAACCTTGCATTCGAAGTAAAGATGATAAGTCTTCTTCACTTGAGAAGTGATACTTCTCTTCTGGTTGGCAAATGTCACTTCCCCACAAATACAGCAGAAATTGTCCACGCTATGGACGCACTTTAGAGGCATTACTGTTCTGTATTGTGCCTAAATGGATAATAACAGTTCTATGGAACAGTAGCTTAAACTGTCTCGCACAAAGTCTGAAATATTTTCAATGCTCGACTTTTCTGACAGGGCTTTATCTAGTGCACTGCTGATGTCAGCTTACTTTCACCAGCAGCCTGGCAGTAGTATTACATTGCATCAGAAAATGATGCAGTTAACTCTGGATGATGTGTGCATGATGGTATTATGCAATGCAATGCAATATTACATCATTCTAGGCTGATTTAGGATGTTGTTGCAGTCCTACTGGATAAATTTACATGGTGAAACATATAAAATGAATTATATGAAATATCTTCAAAATGAGAGCTAATAAAAAACGTTCAGGGTTATATTAATGTTCAGCACACCAAGATACTACAGATTAGGGCCTTTTTAAGTCAGTAACGATCTCACTGTTGACCAGTGTAATCAAGAACGGAGTAGTTTCTTAAACTGCCACACTCTGTGATTTATGAATATGGGTTTTGATGTTAATCTCATTTCCAAGAAAACTTTTTTCTAGGATCTTTAACAGCAAAAAATAAAAAAAATAATGCACATACATTTTCCTTTCCATGAAATTAATACTATTTTTTTTTCTTTTGGTCCCAAAAGCCAAAAACAAGAGGTGTTAATGAGGTAAGATCTTCCTGAAAACTGTAGCTGGAGCTTTACGTCCTCAGTTACCAGACTCATCCACCATATTTATAAGCATTATCCTGACCACATTCTCCTCCTCCTAAGCTTGGTCTTTACCAGGAGGAGAGAGCAGAGACACAAGAGACCCAGTTCTGGTTCATTTGGGCTTATAGACAGCCTTTCAAATAGGTGTTCCTTCCTTTTCTGCAAATCATCTTCATCTAACCCCAAATTTGTATTTCCAAACCACTGTAAATCCAAGCCATTCCCAGCATCCAAACAACTCCTATCAAACATCTAGCTCACTAGCTAACAACAAGTGAGGCAAGTTTGCACTTTTTCTTTTCCTCATGTTTTGGGACAAAGTATTGTATTTTGATAGACCTGAGACCAAAAGTGCAAAGCTAAAATAACCCAGAACTCCACTGAATATAAAATGGCACTTCTTCAAGAACTGCCAGAAGTGAAATGTGCTGCTGTGGCCTGGGAGAAGCTGTGTGCTTCAGGTTCCAGCGTGGGCTGTGTGGGTGGGCAGTTCTGCTTCCTCTAATCTAAGGTCACATATCAAATAACAAGTCTTTTTTTTTTCTTCAATAAGATGTATTCACTTCAGTTATGAAACTGTATCAGAAGGACCCAAATTAAAGTATGGGTCTGCTAGAATCCAAAAGCTGCTTAAGTCACCATTCTGGCTATGCAGTTCAGCCTTCTCAGTACACCACTCATCAGGTCAAGTCAATCAATCAACCATTGACACCACAAAGGCGCCTCTTAAGTTAAACGAGAGCAGGATGCTTAAATCTCCTAGGACATGAGTATGCATTAGGAGGCACAACCAGGAAAGCCTGGGGAGCCGTTGACTGATGTATATCTCTATTCCCAGAGAGTTTCAGCAAAATGCCTTGTTAAATGAAACAGGTGTCTAGATTGAAGGCCAGGTTATCAAACTTCAAACAACAGGCCATGAAACTGGGCTATAAATTTAACTTGGATTCGCAGACGCCTCTCCCCAAAAGTTTAGATAAACATACTTTCTTCCTCCTAATTGTTTTTTCCTTATCCTCTGACTCTAAGAAACTGATTCTGTAAAAAAAACTCTCACTAAATAAAAGGGCCAGGTTCTGCCTGCTCGGCAGTATCCTGCCCTAAAGTTTGCTCCACGACTCCCGTATATCTGTGTAGTGTTGTTCCCAACGCAACATTAAAGAACAGTCTAGAGAATAACTATTCAGTTTCCTTCTAAAGTATCCAGGTCATGAAAAGCCAGGGAAGACTGAGAAACTATCACTGGTAAGAGGAATCAAATGCTACGTGGACTCCTGGTTTGGATGCTAAGACAGAAAAAGAGCATTAGTGGCGGAGCTGGCAAGACCTTAATAAATCCTGTAATTTAGTTAATGTAATTGTCTAAGTTAAAGTCTTAGTTTTCACAGGGGCTCTAGGATTCTGTAAGGTATTCCCATCAGGGAATGTGGCGTGCTCAAATACCAAATCTTATTCTGTTCATTTCTCAAATGTTGCAGGAACAGACACCACCACAGCTCTCGGCCAGGCACTCACCTGAGTTCTTTACACAAACTCACTCATTTAATTCTTAAAACAACCCTAACACGTAGGTACTCTTACTTATAGTTCTCCCTTGACCAATGAAGAAATTTTCCCAGATCATATGGCCAATAAATACAGAGCTAAGATTCTGTCAGTCCCATTCTAGGATCCGTGCCTTTGACTGCTGATGGTGGTTATGTCACAAGGCTATTGTAGGATTAAAGGAAATAATGTACACAGCACATGACTGACACACTGTGACTCAAAGAAGATGGAGAAACTGGGGTGGTCAGGGCAGGATGAGGATGGATGCCGGAATGGCTGCCAGCCTGGGCTCTAGACAAAAAAACCACCAAAATGCCCCAAAAGGCCAAAGGTCAAAAGCCACAACCAAGGGCTGTATCAAAACAATACCTACCTGCTGAGGCTCAGTTCCAATATCAATGGTAACTGCTACTGTAGTTAACTACTACTGACAGAAAAATAATGGTATTGTTAATTATTAATATATAACATTATATAGTATATGTAATTACATTGTTATTATTAAGGTACATGTTATTAGACACATTCAAGCAGAAGCTGGATGTCTCTCCTGAGTAAGCTCTAGAATTCTTTTCCATCCCATGACTTCATTCTATGGTGGGTCATGGTTTTCGTTTGAATTTTAGAATCTTAAATCTTCTCATGGGCCAGGTGTCACATCAGTTCCCCATTCCCCACCCCCATTCCCACTGGCAAACCACTAGCCAAGAAAATGGATGAGTTTTTGCATATTCCAGAAACTACCTCCAAGAAGGAGACTAAACTAATGTACATGGGAGACTCTGGCCATTGTTTAAAATTTCAAGGTGCAGCTTAAATTGTTAATATAAGCATTTGCTGGATTCTGAAGTTCCTGTTCCATCTCGAGACTGTCCAACAAAAAGTATTTGAATTCTGTATTTCTTTTCAGCTATATTATACTGCAAGAGACAGACATCTCTAAGATCTGGTGCTTCTCCAAAAACGTCGCCAAAGACAGGATCTCTGAAAGCTAGTGAACAATGTCAGCTATGGTACAATTTCTCCAACAAAACTGCCTCATTACAGAGTCTCTTCTTGGCACAACTTGTACTTTTAAAAATAGTAGCCCCATTTCACAAGCATGTTGGAACCTACTGATTTGACTTCTAAAATACCGCATTCCTTCTGTTGCTAGTAATGCTCAAAGTATGTCTCTTAAAATTACTTGTCAAGCTGTCCTTTTAACAGGGCCAATTACATCCCTCCTGAGACAAAAGCAGGAGAAACAAAAGTCCTGGAAAACTAGAGCCTCATTGCTTTATTGATGTGTTTAGCAATGACTTTAGAGTGGATCCCACTTTCCTCACTAATGTCTCTCTTCTAGGTGATTAGAATTCTAATAATTTGGAAGATGTTGAAGATGTGAAAGGATTATCTTTCAATTTAAAATAATTCTTATATAATACAATTTCCCCCAACAGTGACCACATGGTTCAATTATCACAAATTAAATTTAAGGAGAAAATCAAAAGTTACATTATTAGCTAATATCCTGGGCTTGGACAGACATTAACTCAAACAATATACTTATTTTGTGTGTGTGTGTGTGTGTGTGTGTGTTAAAATATAAATGTCAATACAAATATAATCGTCATTTCTCAATTATTAGATGATGTTACTATGCAGGTTCTCCTGAAATGTTTCAAATATTAACAAAGTATTCAATAAACAAATTAAATGAATTCATGTTCCTGGCAATAATAATTTCAAAGGTTATTCAAGGAAAAAGTCTAAAATACCAAATTATCATTTTATTCTTATTGTTCTGCTTCAAATGTCAGAAATCAATTACAAAGCAGTTTAAATTATTTTTCCACCACACACATGTGGGCAGATATGCATGCATCAGGAATCTCGAGAGATAGTGGAGAGCGCTCAGAACTAGTACTCAGGTGCTCTTCTGTCTGGTTCTGATGATACTGCAATTGGTCTTGATACTTTAGTTGACCCACTTTACCTCACTCTGACTCATTTTCTTCAATTGTGCAGCTAAGATAGTAGATAAGCACACAGGTTCCTTTTAGTTCTATTACTGCTCTTGAAGTTTCTTATTCTTCACTCCTCATTAAAAAAAATTAGTTTCTACTGAAATAGACTCATTTCATTTTCCATTACTTATTGTTTCTCTTTCTACTTACTACTTCTCTTTTAAGGTACTATTTCCTTAAGAAAAAAAAAAAACACAGTATGACTAACCCAACAGGCAGATTCTTTTATTCTTTTGCCATCTGTTTCTGTGTCTTTGAGGGCACATTTGGCAAGCAATCAATTCATGTCCAATAAATAAATAAATCCATCCTAAAGCTTCTTCAATTTGAAATTGTGTCCCACATTCTCAGGTTTAAAAAGTATGTATTACATAATGTGTTTGCTGCCCCAGGGCTGAAGGGTGTGTTTCTCACCTATGCCTTCTTCCTCTGCCCAATCCTGAATCACACACTACTGGGAAGGGAGTAAGTTCTTATACTGGTTTGATGCAATTAAATCCAAGAAAAAACAGTCATATCAGAGGTGAAGACTAGCTTATACAGGTGGCAGAAATGGAAAAGGGAAAGAAGACACCTCGAGGAAGGGAAGTGGTAGAGGGGAGCTGATGTCTCTTTCCAGGAATACTTGGATGGCTACATTTCTTTGGGAAAACTTTAACGCCAGAGAGAGCAAACACTTGTTTAAAAAAATTAATTTGACAGAGCATGACTGTTAACCAAAATGCCAAAGGGCTTTTAGAAAAACATCTGAATTTTTTTTTTCAGACTTTTCAGAAGACAAGGTCAAACTGAAAATGACAAATAGCAACATTGTGAGTTACGGTCTTTTTTTATTATTCTTAGAAATTGTGCTTGGGAGTAACAATGCAGTAAAAAGCAGAGTTTTCTACTTTGAGTTGGTGGCCCAGCACCATGTAGGGGGCAGTAGGATTGGAGGGATGAAAAGAAAAGGCAAAGCAGGGTGGTAATGGCAAGACAATCCCTGACTTAACTGTTGCCTCTTTCACTCCCTAATTGCTACTCCATCTCCACCTCACACCCAAGGTCCCAACACATTAAGAACAAAGAGAAAAGAATAAACAGAGGCAGTAATAGAAAATAAAGATAAGAGTGGAAAGAGGACTAACGGTGAAAGTGAGTTAAGAAAAAAAGATGGTTTGTGCAAAAGGTAGCACAGTTACTAGGTTAGGTCATCCTAGCAAAAGTCTCAACACCATTGAAAGGTATGTATACTTATCCCCATGTAAGGGATTAAAAAACTGCAGCTCCAGGAGGTTAAAAAACTTGTAGAAGACAACATAGCAGGCAGCTGGCTCAGGTGGGACTCCATTGAAACAGTATCTGAAGTCAGAGCTCATCTCTCCAGAGGAAGTGAAGACAGAAATGATAGCAGCGTGGAACTACAAGCCATACATTACATTAGCTCTTCACAGATCATCTTTACAATAATCCTGGGAGAAGAAATTAAGAGCAATTAACCTCACTTTCCAAAAAGAAAAGAGATGTGGCCTAAGAGGCTAATTTGCTCAAGGTGACAACAACTAATCAATGTCGGAGTCAAGATTTAAAGCCAAATCATCCCAACTCCAGAGTGAGTTTCAGGCCATGTTTCTTTCTTTTTTTTTTTTTTTAAAGATTTATTTTTTATTTTTTATACATACAAGCTGGGGTACAGGCCAGAGGCGTGGGGCGGCGTGAGGGTTCACCAGAAACAGAGTGGGGAGCAGCACAGGCAGATCAGAAACACACTGCTAAGGGGAGCAGCAGGCGAGGCAGGAAAGGTCTGCCACGCCATGTGGGATTCTCCCCGGCCGGGCGTCGAACTCTCGTCGCTGCTGCCGACAGCTCCACAGTGCAGCGCTTAACCGCTGCGCCACCGGGGAGGCCCCCAGGCCATGTTTCTTGAGGAAAAGACCACAAAATGACAGAGGAGAAAGTTCCCACTTAAGGCATTCAAAAGGCATAGAAGTGTTGCCCCTGAGTCACCCAATAGTTGTTTCTTATTCTCTTCCTCTGGAGAGGAACTACAACAGCAGCTACATTTCTTCAGGAGCCACCACCAGTATGCAAAAAGAAAAAAAAAACAAAAACAAAAACAAGTGATTTCAATACTGAACACTATCAGGATTCTGCTTTTACCAATGTCTTACTTTATGTAAGAACAGTCTGATCAGTTCCTCACGAAACCCACATTCCAAGAAAATATCTCTACCTGACATTTTCTGAGTAATGAGCATTCTTAATTATTCAGCCTTAAAAATGTGGGACAAAAAGGTATAAGTAATAAGATCAGAAACAAATTTTACCTGTTTACTGTATAGAAGTTTCAAGAATGGCTAAATTGTCACTTACCAACATTACTCTAAGGGCTGAGATGCTTAAGCCCAGAGCTCTTTCTGTTAAAGCAACATGAGAAACAACTCAGCCCAGAAAAATATAGAAACTCTTCATGCTGCACACAATTAATATCTGCCCCTCCCCCTCAGAAAATATGGAGGGAAGGGTTTCTATCAATTTCAAAGCATGTCTGAGGTTCCCAGTCTTTTCATTATGGAAGTAGTAAAGCATATTCATTTTAGTAATTTTTCAGTAATTACTAAATTACAGCAATTTTTAAAAATGTTCAGACATGAATGACATCAACAGTGATATGACCTATTGATTTGATGGGCAGAGAATGGCACTTTTTCTGTGTTGTCTTTCTCCCTAAAACCAGTAACACCAATCTAATTGATGAGAGAAACATCAGACAATTTCTAATTAAAAGGCATCCTACAAAATAACTCAGAAATACACTTCTCAAAACTTTCAATGTCATCAATATAAAGAAAAGTCTGAGGAACTGTCCCAGACAAGGGGTGCCTAAGGAGACATGCTGGCTGAGTGTAATACAGTAACTTGGACAGAATCCTAGGGAAGATGATATCAGATTAACAATTAAGGAATTCTGAATAAAGTATGGACTTAAGTTAATAGTAATGTGTCAATCCCACCATGTGGGATTCTCCCCGGCCGAGTGTCAAACTCGCGTCACCGCTGCCGACAGCTCCACAGCGCAGCGCTCAACCGCTGCGCCCCCGGGGAGGCCCCTACATTCCAATTTTTAAAAACCTTTCAATATGAAAAAAATATGAAAATCTGAGGATTAGTTGAGAAACTTCAATAATTTAGAGTTTTATTTCTAGGAAAAAAATTAAAAACAAGGACTAGCAAAGGAAGACATTTTCAAAGAAATGACATCAGACACTACTCAGAAGTTACATTTGTAAGTCATCACACTGACAAATCCATGAATGATCAGCACAATGGAAAGCAAAATCAAATCTTGTCTGAAACTGTGAAACTTCAGAACAGCAAAGATACAAAGGAAACAGAATCAAATAGGCTGAAAACTTCTTAGCAGCAACAGTGGAAACAAAAAGACAACAGCGAAATGCCTTAAAATTTCAAAGGAAAACTATTTTAAGTCCAGAATCTTCCAATTAAGCCAAACTGTGGATTTAATGGACGATGATAAGAAAGGCAAATAAAAGAAGAAGAAATACAAGGACCTAGAATATTTCTTTTTTGAACATTCTTTTGTAAGAAGTTACTTACAGATGTGCCCTACAAAAATACAGAGTAAACCATGAAAGAGAAAGATACACCATAAAGTCAACAGTCAATCTAACCAGAAAGAAAGGAAGAGTCAATAATTAATATCTGAAAGAAATCTAAAAAGACATCTGTGAAGAAGACCTAGAAAAATCCATTAGTCTAGAGTGGGACAGAAAGACATAGGAAAGTAGGAACAACAAAAGAGACTTAAGAAATTTAGTAATCTGTATCTCTGGTGAAAAAGAATAGCAAAGCGAATAAGAACATGGCCTGTATATCCAAGTAGGCAACATTCAAACCCCAAATAACTCTGACCCTTATCAAAGTACACTTCAGACAAGTAGGTTGTACAATAATGGCTACATCAATTATAATTTTTTTCCTCTCTGTATCTGTCTTCCATCGAGGACATCAGTTTTCTACCTTCAGACCAGAACTTACACCATCGATACGTCTCATTTTCCAGCTTGACAACTGCAGATTTTGGGACTTTCTCAACCTCCATATCCATGTGAGCCAATTTCTTATAATCACAAAATAACAGCATACACCTGGGGTCTAAAGGTTGTCCTGATTGTACAGTGGGACAGTGCAAGCTGATAGAAACTAGTGGAACCTCAAATTGAGTAGAATTCATGTTTGATGTAAAACTTTTAAATGAGTGTTCTTGTCTTAAATGCGTTAAAACTTTGAAAACTGTTATTTTTTTCCCAAAGTAACTCATAAAATGAAGAATTCCTAATCCATTGCTTTTCTCTGAAGCTCTATTGGGTAAGTGCTTAATTAGCATGCTTCAGTTCCCACCATAGCAAGCCAATTTAAAAATATATATACAGCAAATATAAAGACAGTCCTTTCGATTTCAGCTTTAAAAATGCTAATTTAGGTAACCTAGTGAAAGAGGTACCATAGGCACCTACTTCACTTTATCACCTACATAAAGTACCACAATCTGCTCACCAACAATTACACTGGTCAACAGTGACAACATAACTGACTTAAAAAGGCCCTAATCTGTAGTATCTTGGCGTGCTGAACATTAATATAACCCTGAAAAATTTTTATTAGCTATCGTTTTGAATATATTTCATATAATTCATTTCATATGTTTCACCATGTAAATTTATCCAGTAGGACTGCAACAACATCTTAAATCAGACTAGAATGATGTAATATTGCATTGCATTGCATAATACCATCATGCACACATCATCCAGAGTTGACTGCATCATTTTCTGTAATACTGTAATCATTTTATGTAATATTACTCCCAGGCGGCTGCTGAAAGTAAGCTGACGTCAGCAGTGCACTAGATAAAGCCCTGTCGGAAAGGTTGAGCATTGAAAATATTTCAGATTTTGTGCAAGACAGTTTAAGCTACTATTCCATAGAACTGTTATTATTTTATCCATTTAGGCACAATACAGAACAGTAATGCCTCGAAAGTGCGTTCATAGCGTGGACAAATTTGCTGTATTTGTGGGGAAGTGACATTTGCCAACCAGAAGAAAAGCATCACTTCTCAAGTGAAAAAGGCTTATCAACTTTACTTCAGATGCAAGGTTGGTGACCAAGACAAGCCTTGGGCCCCGCAGAGATGCTGTGCTCCATGTACAACACAGCTTTCACTGTGGTTACATGGCAAAAGATCATCAATGCCGTTTGCAGTTCCCATGGTGTGGAGAGAGACAAGTAACCACATAAAAGACTGTTCCTTCTGCTTGGTTCCTCCTCTTTCCGGCGGAATAATGAAGCAAAAGAAGTCGTGAATAGTCTACCCAAACATTCCGTCTGCATTGAGATGATCGTTTCAACAACTTGCTGCAGGGTGATGCGAAATAAGCATGGAATGCTTTTCACCTAATGTCTACAAATTTTCTTGGGAATGTTAGGGCAGAAAACCACAAGGAACTAGTATAAGACATGATGATGCAATATTAGAAACTTGGCTGCAATATATCTCTAAAGATCCACTTCCTTCATTCCCTCTGGACTTCTTCCCTGAAAACTATGGTATGGTTAGTGATGAACATGGCGAACATTTCATCAAGATATGGCATCAATGGAACAAAGATACCAAGGAAAATGGTCCACTATAATGCTGGCTGACTACTGCTGGACACTCCCCAGAGATGCTCCTGAACATCTGTACAAGAGACAAGCAAAGAAATCTTAGTATTCTGTGACTTGATTTTTTACAGGTATTAACCGTAGGCCTATTACTATTGGCATGCATTTGGTGATGTAACCATCCATTTATTGCATATTACAAAAAAAACTAGAGCCAAAATTAGAATTTGACTGTCATATTCATGTTGAGCACATTCACATTGATAGGAAATGACTAATTCTTTTTCAGTGATATGACTTTTGTAAAAATTTGTTGACCAATGTTATAGACTCAACCCATCCATGAGCATTTATTATGCAAATGCTATGTGGCCACTCCAATTTATCCTTTTCTGGAAAGTGGATGATTTACATACCTCAGTAATAATTTCCCATTGCCATCCTGCTTCTACAAAAGACCTAATGCCCTAGAGTAAATGACCCTTAACCTAGTCTCCTCACCTAACTGGAAATAAAAGAAATAAAACAAAAATATTTTTTGTTAAATGGCAACTGTTAGTACAAGGGTAACAAGTGATTGAGTGAGGAAAGGCTCACAGTGGAAACACTGAATTGTATATTCATAAATGGTTAAAAAGGTAAAATCGGTGTTAAACATACTTTATCTCAATAAAAAAAGTTTAATTCACATTTGTGAGCCATTCATGATCACTCATTTCAAACTGCAAACCTCTTCTCAACTGACATTCTTACCCCTGGGTTTTTTGGTTGTTTTTTTTTTTAAACCTCTTAGTACCAATACCACCAATGTACATATTTCTCAACCTATTTTTAGTTCACTATCTGCTCCCCATGCTCTCCTCCTGCCAGCAAAACTGTTTGACATCCTCAGCACCTACAACTGTGCCTGGTATACAATAAGCATTCGCTAAATATTTGTTGAGTAAATTATCACTATTTTGCCAGAGGACTGGAACTAAGAGGCTAAAGGCAAAATGAATGGGTAACACAGAATTATGGTTGGAATTCAAGAATAAGATAGTAAAACTGGGGCGGTGGGATGTCTATTATGAGAAAAGAAAGTTTAAACCTGAAAGACACTCCAAAAAAAGGATCTACAAGAATTGAAAATAGATTGGAAAAGAAATGAAACAGAAAAATGTGTCAGGGTGGGCTCTATTTTGAGACAAAAAGAATGCAAGCACCAGTAAGAGAAATGGGGACAGGAAGCCAGTTTTAGCAAATAAAGAACAACTCAGAGCTGACATGTCAGAGCTCAAGGGGGGACTATGATCCCTGCCCAAAGATGTTTAACCTGAAGAAGCCATGAGTCCTTAAACACAGTCTTAAAAGAAAAAGAACAAAGGGAGGAAGGCATGGCTTTGGTGGAAATACACAGAGAGTGAGGAAGAAAAAAAGAATGAAAACAGCACTGAGATGACATAAAAGTCCACAGAATTGTAGAAGCCAGAAAAGTTTTGAGAAGGAGGGCTGGAGAAGGATTAGAAAGGAAAATGGCGGCTGATTTTGACAAGGAGATTACAGATAGACAACCTTGGAAATGGGTTTCAGTTGCTAGCAAAATTTTTTCACAATGGGACTATATTCAGGATTGTGATGTTTATATAACTGAAACCCACAAATAAAATTTAAATGTCTTTATTTTGAGGCTTCCCCTGCCAGGGAAGAAATGGGGGTGTGAAGACATGGGTTAGGAGAACAGCCCTTTGGGAAGTACACACCCGGGCAGGAGGCAAGGCAACAGGAGCCTTCCATTTAAGGTCAGCTGCAGTTTCATCACTCATCTCCTCCCTTTGGCAAGCACCCTTAGATTCTGGTATTTCAAAGCCCTGAGCACCTCTCCTCTAAGCTTCATGAGTCTCTTTACTGTTTCCCTGGTCTAAGCGCCATTGCAGCAGCCAGCCAGTGAGCTCACGTCACTTCACTGCTCATTGCCTAGTTATAGCCCCCAATACCCCTCAGAGCAAATGTACATGGTCTTCCAAGAGTCTCCAAGGAGTGTCAGCCCTGTCACCACACACTCTGCCTCCTCTCAATGTCTGGGCTGCTCAGCCTGGGGTAACCACCCTGGATCAGGTGCCTGGGCTGTCGACTCCTCCGCCTCCCTCGGGTCTTGGCACAAAGGTCACTTATTAGAGAGGTCTTCCCAGGCCAGAGCAGGATGCCCCTTCCTCTTATGCATCTATTGTTTTCTCTATGTATTTCTCTACCTTTATTTTCTTCCTTTCTTTCCTCCCTTATTATTTATTTTTATGGTACCAGTAAGCATCTGACACATTTTGTTCACAGTTTACCAACTGCCTTATGGCACATAAAAGGTACTTGGTCACTATTTGCTGAATTTTTATGACTAATTTAATGATTTGTAGTTTGAATATTGTTTTTCTAAGGTACAACTCCAGTGCCGTCTTCACACTCACCACACCCTATCATACTGCCTTTTCTCTAAAAACGTATCCTAACTGGCTCTCTTCCGAGTAAGCCTGCCAAGTCACATACACACACCTCAGAAGACAGTCAGCAGTTTCCTTGCCTTTAGACATAATTGTGAAATACCTAGGTGTGACTTCTCTGTCCACGCAGGATTAGAAATGGCAGACTGGATGAGGGACTTATAGAGGCAGTTGTATTGATGGCATGAATTAGCAGTTCTCAAACTGAGAGGCAATAGGAAACTACAAACAGCAGTAATAAGGTACACACACGCGCACACATACTCTCATTTGAGGAGTTTTTAGCATAAGGAAAAGTCCAAAGTTTCAAAGCTTCACTATTTACTGTTGAGGATGGTTGCAACGTGCCAGAGAAAGGTTAACCTTGGTCCATTAAATTCCACTCTGTACACATGATGCTGAAAGTAAACTTTTCCTTTTAGAAATTAAACAGAACCTCAAGCTAATCTAGAAAATTTCTGTGTGAAACACATGCTTTCTGATCATACTAGATCCTCTAAAATCTAGAGCTACTACCAGAAACAAATAAGAAATGTGATATAATTAGGTACTATACTAATAACAATATCTTGTATACAGTGCTCTCAAGTTTACAAAAGAAATCATTTGATATTTCTCAGAAATCCCACAGCAGCCCTGAGAGCAGGTAAGACAGACACAGAAAAATAAAATGTTAAATTTCCATCAATTCAATACACTCTGTGCAGTGCTGTCCCCTAGTGCTGGCCAAAGTGAGGGGACCCACAAAAAATGATCCCCTCACATGTAGACAAGTGACTTTATATTTTTATCTTAAACTCAGAGCACCTGCAAGGATTCACTACAAGGATAAGACACTGTCTACTCTTGCACAAATCTTTAGTTATTTTATATGCTATCTTACTATTTCATAATGTTCTTCTGCAAAGAACATGAACTTCTGAGTCCTCTGTCAGCTGAATAACTGTAAAACCCACTGCATGTGTGTCAAATGATGAATGTAGAAGAACATCCACAGCAACTGTTTTTGTTGGAGAATAGAAAGAGAATAGAAACAACCTCTGTGTCCTTTGGTGGGAGATTCATTAAATAAGTAGACCCCTAAGCAACTGGTGTGTAAATCACACGGCATACCTGTGTGCGGTGACATAGGTCAATCTCTAAGACACGTTAAGTGAAGAGAGCACAGTTCCAAACAGTTCCAAACAGCAAATATGGTGTTAACAGTCTAGGAGGACAAGGGGCGGAGGGGCGAGCAGGGAGAGAGAGGGAGGGAGGGAGAGAGGGAGAGAGGGAGAGAGGGAAGGAGGGAGAAAGA